>JAWDAA010000029.1:8520000-8530000 GCA_036785405.1 Coenonympha arcania
CGTCGCAAGTCCTTTTGCTGACCTCGAGTTCTGCTTTTACTAAAGCGATGTACTCAAGGAAGGCGTTGATTGTGTGATCTTTTGGGGTTTGGGCGGCTCTAAGGACCGGCGGTTCGACGATACCCTTGTCTGCTAGTGTCCTTGGGATTTCTTCTTCTCTCCCTTGCGGAGGCTTTGGCGTTATGAAGTTTTCCAGTGCTCTGCATACTTTACTTGTTGTTATTTCTTGAGCTTTTTTGTCAGCTTCTCCGGAGATACTTCTTATTGCAGAACCAATGGTGTTTACTGCTCTGGTGAAGGCTCGTGACTGTTTTAGACGGTCTAGTAGACTTTTTCCCGCGGTGTCTCGGGTCTCCTCTCTATCCTGCGTTAGCCTCTCTGCCCCGCTCTGGTGTTTCCGTGCCGACGTGGTGGCGCTATGCGGCTCCTTGTCCCCGCTGGCTGTTCTGCTGGGTGCTGACTTTGTCGGTTTGAGGAAACTGAGGTCCTCTCCCCTGTTCTCGTATACGACCACCTCGTGCTTCTTTGATGCGTTTATGCAGCCGAGGTAGTCGTCCAGTTTGCCTTTCTCATAGCACACCACCATGGCGTCCACACTGATGATGCGGGCTGTTGTTATGTCCGCAGCACAGAGTTCTGTCAGCGCAGAACTCGCCTGACCGAAGGGGGTCACTTCCAGCTCCCAACGGAATATTGCAATGATCTTGTTTTTCGTGTGCAATATTCTGCAGCGTTGATGGCCTATCGCTGTCTCCGGTAGGGCGTCGTATACTTTGCGCCGCATTGTAGTTTTGGAGGTGCTTCCGTTCATGAGCGCCGCCAGCCCCGGTGAGATCATCACCGATCGGCTCGAGTCGTTCACAACGCAGAAGCTGATCCCCAATCTCTCTGCGCTATCATCCATGAACAGGGCCACTCCACGAGTTCTTATTCCCGGTTTCCCCTTTTCTCCCAGTAGCAGGAACTGCCTGTTCGGCATTGTCTGCATCGGGTTTGGTTGGCCGGTTAATTGGCTTAGGGGTTGTGGGACTGGTGTGTTCCTGCTCGAATCTGAGCTTGGTGGTGTTGGGTTTTTATTGCGTTCCGAGGCTATGCGGAAGATGGTCTCCAAGTACCGTAGGAAAGCCGGTCTGCTCTCAGCGTCAGCTATAAGGTTGTGTAAGTTGTTTATGTGTATGTCTTTGTTGACTTGGTATTCTGTGTCCATTCTGAGTGCTGAAAAACGCGGGCATTCCACTATTATGTGCTCCACTGTTTCGCTTATTTCTGGATCGCATTCGCAAGCTGGGCTGTCTTTCAGTTTGAAACGGAAGAGATATTCCGAGATTCCTCCATGACCAGTGAAAGCTTGGCACAAGGTTGGTGTGACTTCTATTTTTCTTAGAATACTATAAGCATTTTTTACGTCTGGGAAGAATGTTTTTGTGGTCTTCCCAGTTTGTGAAGTGCTGTACCGTGCTTGCCACTTTTTCACAGATTCTTCCCGGATACGCCGTTTTACGTAGGACAGAGGGATTTTATTGTAGTCTATAACCTGTTCTGTCCCATACGCCGCTACTTTTGCTAGTTCATCAGCTCTTTCGTTACCAGGAGTGCCTATGTGTGCTCTTATCCAGAAAAAACGCAATTCCCTTTCCTCTGCTTTTAGTTCCTCCAATGTTTCCCTTACGGCTTTAACTAGGGGGTGTGTCAGCTTGGGGTTCCCCAGCAGTTCAAGCGACGATCTTGAGTCGCTCATGATGTTGACTACTGGGTGCCCACTTTGGTGTGCTTGGTTAGGTTAGGTTAGGTTAGGTTAGGTTAGGTTAGGTTAGGTTAGGTTAGGTTAGGTTAGGTTAGGTTAGGTTAGGTTAGGTTAGGTTAGGTTAGGTTAGGTTAGGTTAGGTTAGGTTAGGTTAGGTTAGGTTAGGTTAGGTTAGGTTAGGTTAGGTTTTTTTTTTTTTTTTTTTTTTTTTTTTTTTTTTTTTTTTTATTATACTTATGACCCCTGACGTAGTCAGAGCTTTTCGCTACAATTTTAATTTTTTATTATTGTGATGTTTATAAATGTACATTTATACTATTCTTTAATTACTTTTATTTTTCTTGTCATATTATCTTAAAATTTGCATCCTTCTTATACGTCTATCCTCTGCAAGAGTGGTATAATTTTCTTATACTGTCTTGCAGCTAGTCTCTTTGTCTTTCGACCATTTCTTTTCTTTCCTTATTTATGATGTTATAATTTGTATTATTTATTTCTGTTTATTACTATTCTAATAATTTTCTTACTATGTTTCAGGAAAGTCGCTCTTGTCTTCTTATTTGCCATTATTTGCGCAACATTTGCTTCGGTGATGGGAGTTTCTAGTTGCTGTTCTATGTTGAACCTCTGCATGCCAAAGACTGGGCATTCAAACAAAATGTGTTTCACAGTTTCGGATGCCTCAGGGTCACAGGTGCACGATGCTCTCTCCTTACACTTAAATCTTGTTAAATATTCAGAGAACCCACCGTGCCCTGTTAACATTTGTGTGACCAGACTATCAATATCAATTTTCCTTACGATCCTGTAGGCTTCAATGGCATCCGGGAAGAAGATCTTTGTGATTCCGGCCGTTTCCCCATTTTTATATCTACTGTTCCATTCGTCGAGGGATTCCTTGCGGATCTGGCCCTTGACAAATGAGACAGGACAAAGGTCATAATCGGGGCTCTTTTTTGAGTGAAGAGCGGCACTTTTCGCCAGTTCGTCGGCGCGCTCGTTTCCGGTCAGGCCAGCGTGGGCTTTTATCCAGAACAAGGTGACAACTTTGTTCTGGGTAAGTGCCAGCTCTAAGCTTTTTCTGGCCTTGACTGCCAAGGGGTGGTAAGACCGGTAGCTGACTAGGGTCTCCAGCGCGGATCTGGAATCGCTATAGATTCCAAAGCTGAGCTCGGTACTCTTGAGAATCTCCGTCGTTGCTCTGCATATGGCCAGAAGTTCAGCCTGGTATACCGTGCTGTAGGATGGCAGCTTCAGTTTTATGGCTTTGAACTCGGCCTCTCCTTTCCATAACGAAAGTGAGGCACCAACTTTGTTGTCAATTTTGCTGCCATCCGTGAAGATGCGCACAATTTGGTTGTTATAATTGTCAACATCCTCTTGGTCTACCAGGCTTACGAAATTAAGGCTCATATGAGTGGCCGGATGACCGTTCTCTACAAACCTGGCCCTTCGCTCGACCTCCCTGCCCGCTAGCTCCGGCCGGGGCACTCCCCTTTTTGCCTCATACAGAGCTGCTGCCTCTCGTATGCGAAGATCGAGTGGGAGTATCCCGGCCAGCAGCAATGCGGCATTCAGGGAGACCGTGCGGTATGCCTTGCTGAGCTTTTGCGCAAATCCGCGCTGAATACAATTCAGCTGCTTCACAACCCCCAGCTTTCTCGCCGCTGGTGCCCAGGCGCTCGCCGCATACAACATGATGGGTTCTACTACTGCAGTGTATATAGTTCGGATTATTTCCGGATGTAGGCCCCAGCTGATCTTGGCCGCTCTCGACAGCTGCCTGTAGATGTTTGATATTTTTTTGCAAGTGTTTGCGATATGTGTATTAAATGTCAGGGAGCTGTCAAAAGTAAGGCCAAGGATTTTTATTTCCTTAGTCATGTTTATGGGGACTCCTCCCATGCTCAGGAGTGGTGTGTCGTATTTCAACTTTCTTGTGACCACCATTGCATTTGTTTTGTGGGGTGCGAATCGAAGTTTATTTCGGACACCCCACTCCTGAACATGTGCCAAGGTTGCATTGGCTTGCCTTTGAACATCCTGTGCAGTGTCACCATCAAAAACCAACACAATATCATCGGCGAACGCCTGACAGTACTCGCCCCTTTCCTCTAGGCTTTTAAGCAGAGGGTCCAGAAGGAGATTCCATAATATGGGTCCCCCTATGGATCCCTGCACGCACCCTTTGTTGGTCGGCTTACTAAATTGCTCGCCAGCATACCGCACGGTGACGCTCCTGTCATGCAGGTAATTGTTTAAGAGCCTACGTATGTTGACAGGGCAGCCCTCCTCCGCCAATCGTAGTTTGATGGCTGGCCACCAAGCGCTGTCGAAGGCTCCCTCTATATCCAGCGATATCATTAATACAAGTTTCTTCAAGTTCAGCTTGCTCCTAATGTATCGCATGAGGTCATAGAGGGAGTCCTCGGTGCTCCTCTGTGGCACGAAGCCATATTGGCGGGTGCTCATTTTTGGGAGCAGGTGCCATTTGAGTCTGCCGACCAACATTTTTTCGAGGATCTTCCCCATTACAGATAACAACCCAATCGGTCTGTATGATTTTGGGTTAGTTAGATCCTCCTTGGCCGGTTTCTTCAAAACAACAACTACCGCGCGTTTCCAGATAGTCGGAAAACTGCCCAGTTCGAGGCATTTATTAGCGAGTGCCAAAAATGTCTCCGGGTCTCGTCCTATTACCTGGCTACAGATGTCTGCAGTCAGTCCGTCTTCACCCGGGGCCTTCTTAGGGTTAAAGCTTTCCACGGAGTTTTTGAGTTCTTCCAGAGTAAATGGAGGGTCATGAGAGCTATCATGGCTCGAGTCATTTATCTGGTTGGCTGCTCTTCTTATCTCTACGTGGTCGGCATTATCCTGGCATTCAAGGTCCTCCGGGTAGAATGTTTCGGCCAACAGTTTGACGGATTCCTTTGTACTGAGGGTGGCTCCGTTTGCGCTTAGAGGAAGGTCTTCTTTTCTTTTAGCTGTTCTACCTATCACCCTGTATATTCCTTCCCACATCCCTTCTTTGTCCTGCTTGCTACAAAACTCCTTCCAACTACGTATCTGTGCTTCCTTTTCCTTAATTTCATACTCTTCTTTCTTTTCCAGGTATTTCTCGACTACCAAAGCTCTACGGGTCGGCGGGTTAGGTTAGGTTAGGTTAGGTTAGGTTAGGTTAGGTTAGGTTAGGTTAGGTTAGGTTAGGTTAGGTTAGGTTAGGTTAGGTTAGGTTAGGTTTTTTTTTTTTTTTTTTTTTTTTTTTTTTTTTTTTTTTTTTAATACTTATGACCCCTGACGTAGTCAGAGCTTTTTGCTACAATTTTAATTTTTATTATTGTGATGTTTATAAATGTACATTTATACTATTCTTTAATTACTTTTATTTTTCTTGTTATATTATCTTAAAATTTGCATCCTTCTTATACGTCTATCCTCTGCAAGAGTGGTATAATTTTCTTATACTGTCTTGCAGCTAGTCTCTTTGTCTTTCGACCATTTCTTTTCTTTCCTTATTTATGATGTTATAATTTGTATTATTTATTTCTGTTTATTACTATTCTAATAATTTTCTTACTATGTTTCAGGAAAGTCGCTCTTATCTTCTTATTTGCCATTATTTGCGCAACATTTGCTTCGGTGATGGGAGTTTCTAGTTGCTGTTCTATGTTGAACCTCTGCATGCCAAAGACTGGGCATTCAAACAAAATGTGTTTCACAGTTTCGGATGCCTCAGGGTCACAGGTGCACGATGCGCTCTCCTTACACTTAAATCTTGTTAAATATTCAGAGAACCCACCGTGCCCTGTTAACATTTGTGTGACCAGACTATCAATATCAATTTTCCTTACGATCCTGTAGGCTTCAATGGCATCCGGGAAGAAGATCTTTGTGATTCCGGCCGTTTCCCCATTTTTATATCTACTGTTCCATTCGTCGAGGGATTCCTTGCGGATCTGGCCCTTGACAAATGAGACAGGACAAAGGTCATAATCGGGGCTCTTTTTTGAGTGAAGAGCGGCACTTTTCGCCAGTTCGTCGGCGCGCTCGTTTCCGGTCAGGCCAGCGTGGGCTTTTATCCAGAACAAGGTGACAACTTTGTTCTGGGTAAGTGCCAGCTCTAAGCTTTTTCTGGCCTTGACTGCCAAGGGGTGGTAAGACCGGTAGCTGACTAGGGTCTCCAGCGCGGATCTGGAATCGCTATAGATTCCAAAGCTGAGCTCGGTACTCTTGAGAATCTCCGTCGTTGCTCTGCATATGGCCAGAAGTTCAGCCTGGTATACCGTGCTGTAGGATGGCAGCTTCAGTTTTATGGCTTTGAACTCGGCCTCTCCTTTCCATAACGAAAGTGAGGCACCAACTTTGTTGTCAATTTTGCTGCCATCCGTGAAGATGCGCACAATTTGGTTGTTATAATTGTCAACATCCTCTTGGTCTACCAGGCTTACGAAATTAAGGCTCATATGAGTGGCCGGATGACCGTTCTCTACGTACCTGGCCCTTCGCTCGACCTCCCTGCCCGCTAGCTCTGGCCGGGGCACTCCCCTTTTTGCCTCATACAGAGCTGCTGCCTCTCGTATGCGAAGATCGAGTGGGAGTATCCCGGCCAGCAGCAATGCGGCATTCAGGGAGACCGTGCGGTATGCCTTGCTGAGCTTTTGCGCAAATCCGCGCTGAATACAATTCAGCTGCTTCACAACCCCCAGCTTTCTCGCCGCTGGTGCCCAGGCGCTCGCCGCATACAAGATGATGGGTTCTACTACTGCAGTGTATATAGTTCGGATTATTTCCGGATGTAGGCCCCAGCTGATCTTGGCCGCTCTCGACAGCTGCCTGTAGATGTTTGATATTTTTTTGCAAGTGTTTGCGATATGTGTATTAAATGTCAGGGAGCTGTCAATAGTAAGGCCAAGGATTTTTATTTCCTTAGTCATGTTTATGGGGACTCCTCCCATGCCCAGGAGTGGTGTGTCGTATTTCAACTTTCTTGTGACCACCATTGCATTTGTTTTGTGGGGTGCGAATCGAAGTTTATTTCGGACACCCCAATCCTGAACATGTGCCAAGGTTGCATTGGCTTGCCTTTGAACATCCTGTGCAGTGTCACCATCAAAAACCAACACAATATCATCGGCGAACGCCTGACAGTACTCGCCCCTTTCCTCTAGGCTTTTGAGCAGAGGGTCCAGAAGGAGATTCCATAATATGGGTCCCCCTATGGATCCCTGCACGCACCCTTTGTTGGTTGGCTTACTAAATTGCTCGCCAGCATACCGCACGGTGACGCTCCTGTCGTGCAGGTAATTGTTTAAGAGCCTACGTATGTTGACAGGGCAGCCCTCCTCCGCCAATCGTAGTTTGATGGCTGGCCACCAAGCGCTGTCGAAGGCTCCCTCTATATCCAGCGATATCATTGTTACAAGTTTCTTCAAGTTCAGCTTGCTCCTAATGTATCGCATGAGGTCATAGAGGGAGTCCTCGGTGCTCCTCTGTGGCACGAAGCCATATTGGCGGGTGCTCATTTTTGGGAGCAGGTGCCATTTGAGTCTGCCGACCAACATTTTTTCGAGGATCTTCCCCATTACAGATAACAACCCAATCGGTCTGTATGATTTTGGGTTAGTTAGATCCTCCTTGGCCGGTTTCCTCAAAACAACAACTACCGCGCGTTTCCAGATAGTCGGAAAACTGCCCAGTTCGAGGCATTTATTAGCGAGTGCCAAAAATGTCTCCGGGTCTCGTCCTATTACCTGGCTACAGATGTCTGCAGTCAGTCCGTCTTCACCCGGGGCCTTCTTAGGGTTAAAGCTTTCCACGGAGTTTTTGAGTTCCTCCAGAGTAAATGGAGGGTCATGAGAACTATCATGGCTGGAGTCATTTATCTGGTTGGCTGCTCTTCTTATCTCTACGTGGTCGGCATTATCCTGGCATTCAAGGTCCTCCGGGTAGAATGTTTCGGCCAACAGTTTGACGGATTCCTTTGTACTGAGGGTGGCTCCGTTTGCGCTTAGAGGAAGGTCTTCTTTTCTTTTAGCTGTTCTACCTATCACCCTGTATATTCCTTCCCACATCCCTTCTTTGTCCTGCTTGCTACAAAACTCCTTCCAACTACGTATCTGTGCTTCCTTTTCCTTAATTTCATACTCTTCTTTCTTTTCCAGGTATTTCTCGACTACCAAAGCTCTACGGGTCGGCGCGGCGCTTCGTATTCTCCTCCTCCTCGTGTTGACTTCTCGCCTGAGCTTATCGAGTTCTTCGGACCACCACGGAAAGGTAAGTTTAGCGTTAGTTTTTATAAGAGGTATGTGTTTTTTACACATTGTTTGTATTATATGTATGTATGCCTCTATGGTATTTTCTAATTGTTCAGTATTGGTGATGTTTTGAATTTTTGTTTTATCTATATTTTGTTCAAATTTTAATTGGATCATTTCCTCATGAAATTGACTCCAATTAGCTTTTTTTGTATTGTATACCCTAGTAGTTCTATTTATGTTAACCCCTTTCCCTTTTTTTTTAATTTAATTTTGAAATAGATGCCGTTGTGATCCGAGCTCGTCATGCTCTGATCTACCGTCCAGTCTTCCACCAGGTCGAGGATGTCTGCGGTACACACTGTTATGTCCACGTAGCTGCTGAATGATTTACCTCCCCTTATTGTGTCGAAAGTTGGAACAGAGCCGACGTTAAGAACATTAAGTCCCAACTGGTCCAGTGTCCCTGCTAGAGTATCTCCTCTTGCGTCAGTTATGCCACCACCCCACCAGATGCTTTTTGAATTACAGTCTCCTCCTATAACAAGCCTTGTGGACTGTGCTGTAGCCTCTATCTTCTTTAACTGCTCCAGGTAGGGCTCCAGGGGTTTGTCCGGTTCGAAATAGAAGGAGACGAATACTACCTCCCAGGCATCAGTACGGATCTTGACGACTATGATGTTATTTGTTGTCAGTTCTGGGCACTGTATTACGTCTATATCTTGATCAAAGACGGCAATTGCTGCCTTTACAGTGCCCTCTCCTGGAGTGGTATTCTGAAATATTCGCGTCCTCCCATATGCCTTCATGGTTGTTCCTCCACCCACATAGGGCTCCTGGAGTAACGCCAGAGCTGCTTTTCTCTCTGAGGCCTCTTTCATAATTTCCGTGGTTGCCAGCTGTTTCCGCTGCAAGTTGGCCTGCAGGAAGAGGTAGGCTTTATCTCTGATAAGGGGAGGCGTTATTGTCGAGCTGGTGTTTTGAGTGAAATAAGCTGAGTTGTGGACGCTGCAGGCCACCTTGGTGCCTTTAGCAATACGATACGCTGGACCGTGCTATTTTGTCCCATTTTCTGCGCGTAATACAGTCGGTGCTAAAGGCATTATGTTGGATATCATCCAGTTTTGCCTGATGACAGTTCCTGCAACTGGGAGGGTCACCAGCCCGCCAGGATGGACACTCGGCACGCAAATGATGGCCCCCACAATGCGAGCATGCATCTTTCTCCTCCGTGCACTGTTTCTTACCATGACCGAAGCGAAGGCATCTCGTACATTGCATGAGCGGTGTTTGGTCGAAGACCTTGACTCGCTGCATGTCAATATGTACGCGCCCCGCCTCGGTCAAGCGCTGCCATATTTGGGGAGAGACTTGCATCACCACGTGGTTTTCGTGTGGGTTTCTGGCTCGTTTCCTGTATCGTACTACCATCTTTGTGTTTTCTTTATCCAAGCCCTCCAGCAAGTGCGAATTCTGGTTTAGGATCGCCCTGGTAATGTCCTCATCCGTATTGTATGACAGTACGTCTTTGAGCACCACCAGGGGTAGCTTATTAACGGCCTCTTCAATTCTTAAACTTTCGTCGGATTCCTTTAGCCTTTTCGTAATGTGATCTAATTCCGTCTTAGAGTGGCATCCTAGGACTATTTTTTGATTTTTTACCTTACGCATCCTGTCTACTCTGAGTCCGGTGTCTATCGCGTTCACTGCAGCTCTTACCTTGTCCGTCACCGTCCCACTCGTGTCCTCCTTGTTCTCAGATGAGACAATGATGGAGTGCATCGGTGGGGGAACTGCGGCCATTTTTTTCGCAGCTGCTCCTGCATAAGTAACTCCTTCTGTGAGGTGGCTGTTTTGTGTGGAGTGTGATGTTTGTATTTCTTGCGTGAGTGCACGTGTAGAGTGCGTGCACTCAGCAGTGTTTTTATTACAGACTCTCATCGTCTCCATAAGTTCTGCGATTTGGGCGCTTAGCTCACCTCTTTCCGCGATGTTTCCTTCT
>JAWDAA010000029.1:8535000-8547500 GCA_036785405.1 Coenonympha arcania
GTAGAAGGATTGCAGGATGGCGTCGCAAGTCCTTTTGCTGACCTCGAGTTCTGCTTTTACTAAAGCGATGTACTCAAGGAAGGCGTTGATTGTGTGATCTTTTGGGGTTTGGGCGGCTCTAAGGACCGGCGGTTCGACGATACCCTTGTCTGCTAGTGTCCTTGGGATTTCTTCTTCTCTCCCTTGCGGAGGCTTTGGCGTTATGAAGTTTTCCAGTGCTCTGCATACTTTACTTGTTGTTATTTCTTGAGCTTTTTTGTCAGCTTCTCCGGAGATACTTCTTATTGCAGAACCAATGGTGTTTACTGCTCTGGTGAAGGCTCGTGACTGTTTTAGACGGTCTAGTAGACTTTTTCCCGCGGTGTCTCGGGTCTCCTCTCTATCCTGCGTTAGCCTCTCTGCCCCGCTCTGGTGTTTCCGTGCCGACGTGGTGGCGCTATGCGGCTCCTTGTCCCCGCTGGCTGTTCTGCTGGGTGCTGACTTTGTCGGTTTGAGGAAACTGAGGTCCTCTCCCCTGTTCTCGTATACGACCACCTCGTGCTTCTTTGATGCGTTTATGCAGCCGAGGTAGTCGTCCAGTTTGCCTTTCTCATAGCACACCACCATGGCGTCCACACTGATGATGCGGGCTGTTGTTATGTCCGCAGCACAGAGTTCTGTCAGCGCAGAACTCGCCTGACCGAAGGGGGTCACTTCCAGCTCCCAACGGAATATTGCAATGATCTTGTTTTTCGTGTGCAATATTCTGCAGCGTTGATGGCCTATCGCTGTCTCCGGTAGGGCGTCGTATACTTTGCGCCGCATTGTAGTTTTGGAGGTGCTTCCGTTCATGAGCGCCGCCAGCCCCGGTGAGATCATCACCGATCGGCTCGAGTCGTTCACAACGCAGAAGCTGATCCCCAATCTCTCTGCGCTATCATCCATGAACAGGGCCACTCCACGAGTTCTTATTCCCGGTTTCCCCTTTTCTCCCAGTAGCAGGAACTGCCTGTTCGGCATTGTCTGCATCGGGTTTGGTTGGCCGGTTAATTGGCTTAGGGGTTGTGGGACTGGTGTGTTCCTGCTCGAATCTGAGCTTGGTGGTGTTGGGTTTTTATTGCGTTCCGAGGCTATGCGGAAGATGGTCTCCAAGTACCGTAGGAAAGCCGGTCTGCTCTCAGCGTCAGCTATAAGGTTGTGTAAGTTGTTTATGTGTATGTCTTTGTTGACTTGGTATTCTGTGTCCATTCTGAGTGCTGAAAAACGCGGGCATTCCACTATTATGTGCTCCACTGTTTCGCTTATTTCTGGATCGCATTCGCAAGCTGGGCTGTCTTTCAGTTTGAAACGGAAGAGATATTCCGAGATTCCTCCATGACCAGTGAAAGCTTGGCACAAGGTTGGTGTGACTTCTATTTTTCTTAGAATACTATAAGCATTTTTTACGTCTGGGAAGAATGTTTTTGTGGTCTTCCCAGTTTGTGAAGTGCTGTACCGTGCTTGCCACTTTTTCACAGATTCTTCCCGGATACGCCGTTTTACGTAGGACAGAGGGATTTTATTGTAGTCTATAACCTGTTCTGTCCCATACGCCGCTACTTTTGCTAGTTCATCAGCTCTTTCGTTACCAGGAGTGCCTATGTGTGCTCTTATCCAGAAAAAACGCAATTCCCTTTCCTCTGCTTTTAGTTCCTCCAATGTTTCCCTTACGGCTTTAACTAGGGGGTGTGTCAGCTTGGGGTTCCCCAGCAGTTCAAGCGACGATCTTGAGTCGCTCATGATGTTGACTACTGGGTGCCCACTTTGGTGTGCTTGCTGAACCGCCTTATGGAGTGCGAAAAGCTCTGCTTGGAAAACCGTGCATGCAGGGTCTAATCTGAAGGTGGAGTTTGCTGTTTCCTTGTCATTTTCCCACCACGTGAGGGCAGCTCCCACCTTTCCCTCGATCTTGCTGCCATCAGTATAGATCAGGGGGCCGGTTATGTGGTGTGAGTCTATGGTTTCGGAATCTAGCTTCTCCAGGAGCTCATACTCTGTTGTTTTGAGTTTAGCTGGGTGTGGTCTTTCTAAGTAATGTACCCATTGCTCCAGTTCCCTTCCTGGTGGTATGTAGTCCCTTGCTAGGTTTTTCTTTGCGAGGTAGAGACTTGCGGCTTCCTGGACCCTGATGTCTAGCGGAAGCAGTCCTGATATGACTAATGCCGATGTGAGCGAGACCGTGCGGTGTGCTTTGCAGATCTTTTGCGCGTATCCCCTTTGTATGGTGTCCAACAGACTCCTAACCATTTGGAGCTCTGTCGCTGGGTACCAGACGCTTGAAGCATACAGCACTATGGGCTCGATCACCGCGACATATATGGTCCTGATTATCTCCCTGTTAAGACCCCATGTGACCTTCGCTGCACATGCCAGTTGTTTATATATTTCTGCCGTTTTTCTGCTTACGGCGGCAATATGTGGCTGGAAGGTCAAGTTTTTGTCTATAATGAGGCCTAGGAGCTTTATCTCGTTTACAATTTGGAGTCTGTTGTTTGACATGTAGAGTCTGGGAGGTTCGTATTTGAGCTTTTTAGTGATCACCATCGCGTTTGTTTTATGCGCGGCGAAGTTTAGCTTGTTACGCTTCCCCCATTCTACTACTTCGGCTAACGTGGTATTCGCCGTTTGTTCTAAGACCCCAATCTTGTGCCCCGAGAAAACCAGTACCACATCGTCTGCAAACGCTTGGCAGTGCACCTCTGCGCCTGTTAGTTGTTGTAGCAAAGAGTCTAGGAGCAGGTTCCAGAAGGTTGGTCCTCCGATTGATCCTTGGACACATCCCTTCGTGGTGCTCCTCTCGTGCTCTGCTCCGGCGTAGTTGACTTTTACCTTGCGGTCTCTGAGGTACGAACTAACCATGCCATACAGATTTTTTGGGCACTTTCTGGTTGCTAGTTGATTTTTTAGAGCCGGCCACCACGCGTTATCAAAGGCCCCCTCTATGTCCAGCGATATCACAATTACGATCTTCTTTAGCTTTAGCTCCGATCGTATGCGACTCACTAGGTCATAGAGGGCGTCCTCAGTACCGCGCTGCGGCATGAACCCGTATTGCGCTTTGTTGAGTGTTGGAAGGATTCTCCACTGCAATCGTCCTACCATCAATTTCTCGACAATTTTGCCCAAAACTGATAGCAGTCCAATGGGCCTGTAGGATTTCGGGTGGGTGTAGTCGTCTTTCCCTGGTTTACGGAGTATGACGACGTGGGCTATTTTCCACTGTTTGGGGAAGTGCGGCAGCGTTAAGCACTTGTTAGCTATCGCCATGAACACTTCCTTTCCGCAGTGGATGGCCTTTGTGCATATGTCAGAGGTTAGTCCGTCTGGTCCTGGGGCTTTTTTGGGATTAAGCTCGCTCAGGACTGATTCCAACTCCGCAGTTGTAAAGGGCGGGTCGTTCTCGGACAGACTTTCCAGCACACTCTCCTGGTCCCTTTCCATCTTTTCCCTGAGTTGCGTGTGGAATGGTGTGTCAGTGGTCGTGAGGTCATCCGGGTAAAAGGTTTTAGCGAGGAGTTCAGCAGAGCCCTCTGGGCTTAGTGTTTTACCCCCTGTGTCCCTTAAAAGCATGTCCTCGTTTCTACGGGCTGTTTTACGAATGACTCTATACACTCCATCCCACATACTCTCTCGCTCCTGTGCTGTGCAGAAGTCCTTCCAACTCTCAGTTGCCGCGTTGTTTGCCATTTCTTTATACTTTGTTTTGGCGTCTAGGTATTCATTGATTACCAGCTGACGTCGTTCTTTAGCGGCGTTCCGTATACGGCGTTTCTTCCTTTTCACGTCCGCTTTTGCCAGCTCTAGGTCTTTGGACCACCACGGTGGTTTGGGGCTTGCTTTCCCTGGTCTTATTTGCGGGATTGCGTAGTCACATGCTTCCTGTATAATGGTTACGTATTTTTCTGTGATATCCTCTAATTCTTCCGGGGATTCCACCCTGTTGATGTTCTCTGGTGTTATGTCTGCCCTCACTAGGGATTCTCTCAGGAGTGTAGCGAAGTCAGACCAGCGAGCCTTTTTTGTGTTGTACCTCCGTGTTGTCGACCGCTTTAGTGGAACTAGAGCAGTTTCCAACTGTAGGGTAAAGGTTATCGCGTTATGGTCCGATGTTGTCATGCTTCGGTTTACTCTCCAGTCATCTATTTTCCCTAGAAGGGATTCGCTGCACGCGGTGACATCGACTATACTTGTGCATAGACGATCTCCCCTGTGTGTCTCGAACGTTGGAACGTTCCCGGTGTTGAGGATATGTAGATCCATGCTGTTCAGGAATGCTGTGTACGCTGCTCCTCTTGGGTTTTCGGATTCGCTCCCCCACCATGGGCTCCAGGCGTTGATGTCCCCACCCACTATTAGGTTGTCAGTTCCTAGACTTTGGCAAGCTGTTTGCGTGCGCCTCAAGTATGAGTCTATTTCCTGATCCCCCTCATAGTAGACGGATACCACTCCTATCTTTAGCCTACCTGCTACCAGTAGTACGGCAGCCTCGGTTTCAGTGACCAATTGTGGGTCGTGAATTACCTCCAGTTGGTCTCCGAAGACTATAATTGCTGCCTTTACTGGTTTCTGGCGGTTTAGGGTGCACTGGATGACTTTAGTGCCCGGGTATTGTTTCAGTATTCCGGCTTTCCCCACGTATGGTTCTTGCACCAGAGCTACTGAAATTCCTTTCCTCGTAGCCGCCTCTAGCAGTTCCGTAGTTGCTAATTTGGAGCGCTGTAAATTGGCCTGGATGATCTTGATCTGGCCCTTTGTGCTTGCTTGATTTTCTTTCTCTAGGGTGCCTTTAGCAAAGGTAAGAGATCTTGGACCTTGCTATGGAGTCCCATTTCTGTCTCTCTGGGCATTCCTCACTGAATGCATTGTGATCTTTGGCCTCATGGCTTTCGGCCATCCGGCAGTTTTTGCAGCTGGGAGCACCTCCTCGTGCTTTCTGCGGGCATTCTTCCCATTTGTGTGGGTCCCCGCAGTGACTGCAAAGGAAGTTCTCCCCTTTGCAAACCGCCCGGGTGTGGCCGAAGCCGAGACATTTTGTGCATTGCACTAGTGGAGACTGGTCTACGATTGGTCTCCTTTGTAGGCCTATGTGAATATGCCCGGCTTCTAGCAGACGTTTATGTACTTCTGGTGAGAGCTCCAGAACCGGGTGACATTCTAGGGGGTTCCGCGCTCTTTTGCGGTATCTAATTTTTATAAACATCTGCTCCCCTTCGATGTCTCTCAGTAGATGGTCATTCTGCCTTTTTATGCAGTCTACTATCTCGTCGTCGGTGTGATAGGCCAGCACGTCCTTCACCCTGGCTAAGGGGTTCCTTGCCTTGGCTTTTTCCACCTTTATTTCATTGCAGCCATGCGTGTCTTTTTGTATGGCGGCCATGTCCTCCTTGGTGTTGCAGCTCAAAATGACCTTATGGTTTCGCGCCTTCCGGATTCGGTCCACTTTGGCCCCAGACTTTTTACGGTCCAGGGTCACCCTGATAGTTTCTAGGACTTGATCACCAGTCTTCAGGGGATCAGTCGCCGAAACTATCAGGGTGTGGTTTGGCCGCGGCGCGCGCGGTTTCCGAGCCATCTGTGCGTATGATGGCTTGCTTTGTTGTAGGTTTCCCTCTGCCAAAGCAAGTTCAGCACCTAGGCTCTGCGCTGGTGGTGGAGTCTTTAGCCTGGCCTCTCTTATTGTCCGGAGTTCTGATTGAACTGCCTCCAGTCTTTCTGCGAGGGGCGCGAATTGGTTTGTGAGGTCGATTTTGGCTGGTTGGGGCGTTTGTGTTGGGGTCTTGGCCTCCACTATTATTTTCTGTGCATCCCGGATGGCTTCTTTGATCGCGTGGACGCCCTTTTCCACTGTGTCCTTTGTTGCTGTATTAGCGTCTGGGACATTGCTACGGGTCACTTCTTTTTTGAGGAGTCCGCTGGTGGTTGACCCTATCTTCTCAAGGTCCTTGCGAAGCCCGTCTATTTGGTTTGCTAACGAGCCCAATTTGGCCTCTATCCGCGTAAGGTCCTCAGTTGCTGGGGGGGTAGGAGCTGTTTGGTTCATGTGGCTGCTGCTCACTTGCCGTATTGAGGTCTCGAGCCTAGATACAGTCTCCTTTATGATTTTTATCTGACTGTATGGCTCGGTGGTCTCGTACCCCAGCCAGCTCCTTATGGCACTGGTCTCCTCTAGGTTCCCGGTGATGTCCGTCCGGGCTTCCCCAAGGCGTTCTCCTAGGTCCTTAAGTGTCTCCGTAAGGGTTTTCGTGTGGGCTCTTTCCACGCGCACTAGCTCTTGGGCGTGTCTGGCCCTCTCCTTCTCCAGGTTGTACTTATGCCTTTGCCTGGAGTCAGATAAGGAGAGGACTGTCTCATATAGTGATTGCAGGCATTCCAGTGCGATGGTTTTGCACTCCTTCTTCATGTTGCCTGCTGCCTCCAGTGCGTCCTTTGCCTTAAGTAGCATTTCGTTTGCTGCTTTTGTGGCTGCGTCCATCTCGACCCCCATTCCTCGCGAGGAGTAGCAGAGCATGCTTTTCCTGCGGCATGAGCTTTGCTCTGAAGCGGACGAGCCATCGGATAACTCATCCGCCGACAGCTCGGGTTTGCTCCCTGATAATTCCCAGAAATCAACTTTCTGGGTGGAGATGTCCATTGGCGAGTGGGGGGGGGTGGTTTCTGGTAGAGGTGGCGGAACCAGGTCGGAGAGCTCCTCGCTTATAGAGGATCTTCTGGAGGCTTGGCGTGTGAGGACCTTCTGTCGTAGTGTCCTTGCAGCAGTTTTGGGCGCCTGCGCCTTCGACGACTCTTTTTGTGCCGTCGAGCGCGCAACCGACTTTGCTGAGGTCGCTGATTTAGATGAAGCCTTGGTTTTTGTTGATGCCTCCGAAGCGGACTCCGACACCTCGATCGTTATTTTTTTGTCAGCCATTGTGTCTAATTACTTATAATAACTTATATGTAACTTATTATTAATTAATTCTAAATGCTGCGTTAGTCTCACCGTCCTTCGAGTGTGCAGTGCCCTTTGCGCGCGTTTGAGGTCTTGGTGTTGTAGACTCTCGATGGCTGTTGGTTTCGGTGCTGCGGCTGCCGGACTTGACTACTCTTCCAGACTGATGGAAATGATGGCGATTTTGGCTCGAGAGAAGGGTGGGGGGGAGGGGAAGACGAAAACTGTTGGGGCCAAGTTTTGGAGTACTCCAAGATGGTTCAAAAGTTCCCAGGTTCGAAAGCTCTAACTTCGATACTTTCCGAGATATGGGCAGAGGGGTATTTGCCGGTGGTTTTTTCAATGTAGCTCGTGCCGCAGGGGGAAATCCGAAGTTCCGCCGGGGCCGAATTATTCCTCTTCCTGAGACGCTTCGATTAAGCCCAAACTCAGGGGTTCTAGCTGCTATATCCTTGGAGATATGGGCCGAGGGGTTTTCAAGGGGCGTTTTCTTGACTTAACTCGTGCCGCAGGGGGAAATTCAATATTCCGCCGGGGCCAGATTGTTCCTCTCCCTGAGACGCTTCGATTGAGCCCAAACTCGGGGTTGCTAGCTGCTATATCCTGGGAGATATGGGCCGAGGGGTTTTCGTCGGGGGGGGGGGGGGGGCTGGGGGGGGGGGGAGGTTTCGTGGGAAGGCTATTCCCGGGGTCAAAAAATTGAGGGGTGGGGGGGGGTCGGTGTGAAGGGGGGGGGGGGTGAGGGGAGGTGAGGGGGTTTAGATCGGGAGAGGGGGGTTGAGGGGCGCGAGGGGGTGAGGGGGGTGAGGGGGGTGAGGGGGGTGAGGGGGGTGAGGGGGGTTGGGGGTGGGGGGTTGCGTGCGGGATGTGGGGGTGCTGGGAGCACCGCCTTGGGAGGGTTAGGTGTAGTAAGTTGGAGGGGAGTCGTTTGACGGGGTGGGTTAAGTTGTATGGTGGGGTTGGGGGGTGGTGGGTGGGGGGGGTAAAATTGGATTGTGTTTTAAGGGATGGGTTTGGTCGATGCTTGGTGCGCTGAGTACAACGAACCCAAACACGGGTATATTAGGTTAAGGGGTTGAGGAGTTCTCTCGAGCTCACCTGGTATCCTTGCTGGCTGCGATGGTGTTCTGGTGGCCGGTTGCTCAGATCCGCGGGGCGAAGTCTTCGGTCCGTCACTCGTGTCACCTGGTTTCCACTGCTACACGTGCCAAGACCGCATGTAGGTTATTTGGAAATTTTCCGCACGCGGTCACCACGCGGTCGCCATGCGGTCACCACGTGTTTTTACGGATGTTTGCCTGCTGATATCTTCTGTTCCAGAAGTCGGATCTTCCTGGTTTTTTCGCGAGCCGGTAGGTCTTAATGAGGTCGAAGTCGAGGTGAATTGCGCTTCTCGGAATTTTGATTGGTTGCGGAGTTATTGCGGCTGGAGTTTGCACCTCTATAGTTCTGGATCTGGTGGTCCGATCACTTTGCAAACACTAATCCCGGTGGAGCACAAGCTTATTAACCACTGCACTAAAACACACGCGCGCAACAGCTCTCTATCTAATTTTAGTGAATTTTTTATTGGGAGCTGTTTTAAAACACGTCTTGTCACGGTGATATTGGGCGGATAACTGGTTAGGTTAGGTTAGGTTAGGTTAGGTTAGGTTAGGTTAGGTTAGGTTAGGTTAGGTTAGGTTAGGTTAGGTTAGGTTAGGTTAGGTTAGGTTAGGTTAGGTTAGGTTAGGTTAGGTTAGGTTAGGTTAGGTTAGGTTAGGTTAGGTTAGGTTAGGTTAGGTTAGGTTAGGTTAGGTAAGGTTAGGTTAGGTTAGGTTAGGTTAGGTTAGGTTAGGTTAGGTTAGGTTAGGTTAGGTTAGGTTAGGTTAGGTTAGGTTAGGTTAGGTTAGGTTAGGTTAGGTTAGGTTAGGTTAGGTTAGGTTAGGTTAGGTTAGGTTAGGTTAGGTTAGGTTAGGTTAGGTTAGGTTAGGTTAGGTTAGGTTAGGTTAGGTTAGGTTAGGTTAGGTTAGGTTAGGTTAGGTTAGGTTAGGTTAGGTTAGGTTAGGTTAGGTTAGGTTAGGTTAGGTTAGGTTAGGTTAGGTTAGGTTAGGTTAGGTTAGGTTAGGTTAGGTTAGGTTAGGTTAGGTTAGGTTAGGTTAGGTTAGGTTAGGTTAGGTTAGGTTAGGTTAGGTTAGGTTAGGTTAGGTTAGGTTAGGTTAGGTTAGGTTAGGTTAGGTTAGGTTAGGTTAGGTTAGGTTAGGTTAGGTTAGGTTAGGTTAGGTTAGGTTAGGTTAGGTTAGGTTAGGTTAGGTTAGGTTAGGTTAGGTTAGGTTAGGTTAGGTTAGGTTAGGTTAGGTTAGGTTAGGTTAGGTTAGGTTAGGTTAGGTTAGGTTAGGTTAGGTTAGGTTAGGTTAGGTTAGGTTAGGTTAGGTTAGGTTAGGTTAGGTTAGGTTAGGTTAGGTTAGGTTAGGTTAGGTTAGGTTAGGTTAGGTTAGGTTAGGTTAGGTTAGGTTAGGTTAGGTTAGGTTAGGTTAGGTTAGGTTAGGTTAGGTTAGGTTAGGTTAGGTTAGGTTAGGTTAGGTTAGGTTAGGTTAGGTTAGGTTAGGTTAGGTTAGGTTAGGTTAGGTTAGGTTAGGTTAGGTTAGGTTAGGTTAGGTTAGGTTAGGTTAGGTTAGGTTAGGTTAGGTTAGGTTAGGTTAGGTTAGGTTAGGTTAGGTTAGGTTAGGTTAGGTTAGGTTAGGTTAGGTTAGGTTAGGTTAGGTTAGGTTAGGTTAGGTTAGGTTAGGTTAGGTTAGGTTAGGTTAGGTTAGGTTAGGTTAGGTTAGGTTAGGTTAGGTTAGGTTAGGTTAGGTTAGGTTAGGTTAGGTTAGGTTAGGTTAGGTTAGGTTAGGTTAGGTTAGGTTAGGTTAGGTTAGGTTAGGTTAGGTTAGGTTAGGTTAGGTTAGGTTAGGTTAGGTTAGGTTAGGTTAGGTTAGGTTAGGTTAGGTTAGGTTAGGTTAGGTTAGGTTAGGTTAGGTTAGGTTAGGTTAGGTTAGGTTAGGTTAGGTTAGGTTAGGTTAGGTTAGGTTAGGTTAGGTTAGGTTAGGTTAGGTTAGGTTAGGTTAGGTTAGGTTAGGTTAGGTTAGGTTAGGTTAGGTTAGGTTAGGTTAGGTTAGGTTAGGTTAGGTTAGGTTAGGTTAGGTTAGGTTAGGTTAGGTTAGGTTAGGTTAGGTTAGGTTAGGTTAGGTTAGGTTAGGTTAGGTTAGGTTAGGTTAGGTTAGGTTAGGTTAGGTTAGGTTAGGTTAGGTTAGGTTAGGTTAGGTTAGGTTAGGTTAGGTTAGGTTAGGTTAGGTTAGGTTAGGTTAGGTTAGGTTAGGTTAGGTTAGGTTAGGTTAGGTTAGGTTAGGTTAGGTTAGGTTAGGTTAGGTTAGGTTAGGTTAGGTTAGGTTAGGTTAGGTTAGGTTAGGTTAGGTTAGGTTAGGTTAGGTTAGGTTAGGTTAGGTTAGGTTAGGTTAGGTTAGGTTAGGTTAGGTTAGGTTAGGTTAGGTTAGGTTAGGTTAGGTTAGGTTAGGTTAGGTTAGGTTAGGTTAGGTTAGGTTAGGTTAGGTTAGGTTAGGTTAGGTTAGGTTAGGTTAGGTTAGGTTAGGTTAGGTTAGGTTAGGTTAGGTTAGGTTAGGTTAGGTTAGGTTAGGTTAGGTTAGGTTAGGTTAGGTTAGGTTAGGTTAGGTTAGGTTAGGTTAGGTTAGGTTAGGTTAGGTTAGGTTAGGTTAGGTTAGGTTAGGTTAGGTTAGGTTAGGTTAGGTTAGGTTAGGTTAGGTTAGGTTAGGTTAGGTTAGGTTAGGTTAGGTTAGGTTAGGTTAGGTTAGGTTAGGTTAGGTTAGGTTAGGTTAGGTTAGGTTAGGTTAGGTTAGGTTAGGTTAGGTTAGGTTAGGTTAGGTTAGGTTAGGTTAGGTTAGGTTAGGTTAGGTTAGGTTAGGTTAGGTTAGGTTAGGTTAGGTTAGGTTAGGTTAGGTTAGGTTAGGTTAGGTTAGGTTAGGTTAGGTTAGGTTAGGTTAGGTTAGGTTAGGTTAGGTTAGGTTAGGTTAGGTTAGGTTAGGTTAGGTTAGGTTAGGTTAGGTTAGGTTAGGTTAGGTTAGGTTAGGTTAGGTTAGGTTAGGTTAGGTTAGGTTAGGTTAGGTTAGGTTAGGTTAGGTTAGGTTAGGTTAGGTTAGGTTAGGTTAGGTTAGGTTAGGTTAGGTTAGGTTAGGTTAGGTTAGGTTAGGTTAGGTTAGGTTAGGTTAGGTTAGGTTAGGTTAGGTTAGGTTAGGTTAGGTTAGGTTAGGTTAGGTTAGGTTAGGTTAGGTTAGGTTAGGTTAGGTTAGGTTAGGTTAGGTTAGGTTAGGTTAGGTTAGGTTAGGTTAGGTTAGGTTAGGTTAGGTTAGGTTAGGTTAGGTTAGGTTAGGTTAGGTTAGGTTAGGTTAGGTTAGGTTAGGTTAGGTTAGGTTAGGTTAGGTTAGGTTAGGTTAGGTTAGGTTAGGTTAGGTTAGGTTAGGTTAGGTTAGGTTAGGTTAGGTTAGGTTAGGTTAGGTTAGGTTAGGTTAGGTTAGGTTAGGTTAGGTTAGGTTAGGTTAGGTTAGGTTAGGTTAGGTTAGGTTAGGTTAGGTTAGGTTAGGTTAGGTTAGGTTAGGTTAGGTTAGGTTAGGTTAGGTTAGGTTAGGTTAGGTTAGGTTAGGTTAGGTTAGGTTAGGTTAGGTTAGGTTAGGTTAGGTTAGGTTAGGTTAGGTTAGGTTAGGTTAGGTTAGGTTAGGTTAGGTTAGGTTAGGTTAGGTTAGGTTAGGTTAGGTTAGGTTAGGTTAGGTTAGGTTAGGTTAGGTTAGGTTAGGTTAGGTTAGGTTAGGTTAGGTTAGGTTAGGTTAGGTTAGGTTAGGTTAGGTTAGGTTAGGTTAGGTTAGGTTAGGTTAGGTTAGGTTAGGTTAGGTTAGGTTAGGTTAGGTTAGGTTAGGTTAGGTTAGGTTAGGTTAGGTTAGGTTAGGTTAGGTTAGGTTAGGTTAGGTTAGGTTAGGTTAGGTTAGGTTAGGTTAGGTTAGGTTAGGTTAGGTTAGGTTAGGTTAGGTTAGGTTAGGTTAGGTTAGGTTAGGTTAGGTTAGGTTAGGTTAGGTTAGGTTAGGTTAGGTTAGGTTAGGTTAGGTTAGGTTAGGTTAGGTTAGGTTAGGTTAGGTTAGGTTAGGTTAGGTTAGGTTAGGTTAGGTTAGGTTAGGTTAGGTTAGGTTAGGTTAGGTTAGGTTAGGTTAGGTTAGGTTAGGTTAGGTTAGGTTAGGTTAGGTTAGGTTAGGTTAGGTTAGGTTAGGTTAGGTTAGGTTAGGTTAGGTTAGGTTAGGTTAGGTTAGGTTAGGTTAGGTTAGGTTAGGTTAGGTTAGGTTAGGTTAGGTTAGGTTAGGTTAGGTTAGGTTAGGTTAGGTTAGGTTAGGTTAGGTTAGGTTAGGTTAGGTTAGGTTAGGTTAGGTTAGGTTAGGTTAGGTTAGGTTAGGTTAGGTTAGGTTAGGTTAGGTTAGGTTAGGTTAGGTTAGGTTAGGTTAGGTTAGGTTAGGTTAGGTTAGGTTAGGTTAGGTTAGGT
>JAWDAA010000030.1:5000-70000 GCA_036785405.1 Coenonympha arcania
ACCTAACCTAACCTAACCTAACCTAACCTAACCTAACCTAACCTAACCTAACCTAACCTAACCTAACCTAACCTAACCTAACCTAACCTAACCTAACCTAACCTAACCTAACCTAACCTAACCTAACCTAACCTAACCTAACCTAACCTAACCTAACCTAACCTAACCTAACCTAACCTAACCTAACCTAACCTAACCTAACCTAACCTAACCTAACCTAACCTAACCTAACCTAACCTAACCTAACCTAACCTAACCTAACCTAACCTAACCTAACCTAACCTAACCTAACCTAACCTAACCTAACCTAACCTAACCTAACCTAACCTAACCTAACCTAACCTAACCTAACCTAACCTAACCTAACCTAACCTAACCTAACCTAACCTAACCTAACCTAACCTAACCTAACCTAACCTAACCTAACCTAACCTAACCTAACCTAACCTAACCTAACCTAACCTAACCTAACCTAACCTAACCTAACCTAACCTAACCTAACCTAACCTAACCTAACCTAACCTAACCTAACCTAACCTAACCTAACCTAACCTAACCTAACCTAACCTAACCTAACCTAACCTAACCTAACCTAACCTAACCTAACCTAACCTAACCTAACCTAACCTAACCTAACCTAACCTAACCTAACCTAACCTAACCTAACCTAACCTAACCTAACCTAACCTAACCTAACCTAACCTAACCTAACCTAACCTAACCTAACCTAACCTAACCTAACCTAACCTAACCTAACCTAACCTAACCTAACCTAACCTAACCTAACCTAACCTAACCTAACCTAACCTAACCTAACCTAACCTAACCTAACCTAACCTAACCTAACCTAACCTAACCTAACCTAACCTAACCTAACCTAACCTAACCTAACCTAACCTAACCTAACCTAACCTAACCTAACCTAACCTAACCTAACCTAACCTAACCTAACCTAACCTAACCTAACCTAACCTAACCTAACCTAACCTAACCTAACCTAACCTAACCTAACCTAACCTAACCTAACCTAACCTAACCTAACCTAACCTAACCTAACCTAACCTAACCTAACCTAACCTAACCTAACCTAACCTAACCTAACCTAACCTAACCTAACCTAACCTAACCTAACCTAACCTAACCTAACCTAACCTAACCTAACCTAACCTAACCTAACCTAACCTAACCTAACCTAACCTAACCTAACCTAACCTAACCTAACCTAACCTAACCTAACCTAACCTAACCTAACCTAACCTAACCTAACCTAACCTAACCTAACCTAACCTAACCTAACCTAACCTAACCTAACCTAACCTAACCTAACCTAACCTAACCTAACCTAACCTAACCTAACCTAACCTAACCTAACCTAACCTAACCTAACCTAACCTAACCTAACCTAACCTAACCTAACCTAACCTAACCTAACCTAACCTAACCTAACCTAACCTAACCTAACCTAACCTAACCTAACCTAACCTAACCTAACCTAACCTAACCTAACCTAACCTAACCTAACCTAACCTAACCTAACCTAACCTAACCTAACCTAACCTAACCTAACCTAACCTAACCTAACCTAACCTAACCTAACCTAACCTAACCTAACCTAACCTAACCTAACCTAACCTAACCTAACCTAACCTAACCTAACCTAACCTAACCTAACCTAACCTAACCTAACCTAACCTAACCTAACCTAACCTAACCTAACCTAACCTAACCTAACCTAACCTAACCTAACCTAACCTAACCTAACCTAACCTAACCTAACCTAACCTAACCTAACCTAACCTAACCTAACCTAACCTAACCTAACCTAACCTAACCTAACCTAACCTAACCTAACCTAACCTAACCTAACCTAACCTAACCTAACCTAACCTAACCTAACCTAACCTAACCTAACCTAACCTAACCTAACCTAACCTAACCTAACCTAACCTAACCTAACCTAACCTAACCTAACCTAACCTAACCTAACCTAACCTAACCTAACCTAACCTAACCTAACCTAACCTAACCTAACCTAACCTAACCTAACCTAACCTAACCTAACCTAACCTAACCTAACCTAACCTAACCTAACCTAACCTAACCTAACCTAACCTAACCTAACCTAACCTAACCTAACCTAACCTAACCTAACCTAACCTAACCTAACCTAACCTAACCTAACCTAACCTAACCTAACCTAACCTAACCTAACCTAACCTAACCTAACCTAACCTAACCTAACCTAACCTAACCTAACCTAACCTAACCTAACCTAACCTAACCTAACCTAACCTAACCTAACCTAACCTAACCTAACCTAACCTAACCTAACCTAACCTAACCTAACCTAACCTAACCTAACCTAACCTAACCTAACCTAACCTAACCTAACCTAACCTAACCTAACCTAACCTAACCTAACCTAACCTAACCTAACCTAACCTAACCTAACCTAACCTAACCTAACCTAACCTAACCTAACCTAACCTAACCTAACCTAACCTAACCTAACCTAACCTAACCTAACCTAACCTAACCTAACCTAACCTAACCTAACCTAACCTAACCTAACCTAACCTAACCTAACCTAACCTAACCTAACCTAACCTAACCTAACCTAACCTAACCGGAAAGTTAATGAAGGATTAACCAGTTCGGACCACAATGCAATCACTTTCACAATAAAAATTAAAAAATCAACATACTTGCGTCCACAAAAATCTACACGAATTTATAATACAAGAAAAGCCAACTGGAAAATATTTAAAGAAGAGCTAGAAAAACAATTAATTAATAACGGAATCACAACATTTGAAATAAAATTAATAAAAGTAAAAGAAAACCTAGATGAAATAGTAAATAAATATATTGATAGTGTAAAAGCATCATGCAAAAAGGCAATACCGCTATTAAAAAATAATAAGAAAATACGCTTACCTTGGTGGAATCCGGAACTGGAAAAGTTGAAGAGGGACACGATGACGAAGAAGCGTCGAATCCGTTGCGCTGCACCCCGTCGAAGACAGCACGTGGTCCAGATGTACCTGGAAGCAAAAGAAAAGTATGAGGACGAAGCTGCAAGGGCACAAATCAAAAGTTGGAAGGAGTTCTGCTGCACCCAAGACCGTGAGACGTTATGGGACGGAATATATCGCGTCATAAATAGAACCTCCAACATCCACGAGGACCAACCGCTTGTGAATGGTGGGGAATTACTATCTCCTGAAGACTCGGTGAAACTCCTGGCTGACACGTTTTTTCCACCAGATACAGAAACTGAAGATAGCCTTGAGCACACCGAGATCAGAAATAAAGCACGAAATTCCGATAGGATGTTGGAAAATGATAGACTAGACCCATTGTTCACGAGAGAGGAGCTCGTGCACGTGACTCGCTCATTTAATCCTAAGAAAGCCCCAGGTCCAGACGGGCTCACTGCTGACACATGTGCAGAAGCCATACTTTCAAACGTGGAGGTATTCCTAGCGATTGTCAACAAGTGCCTCGAGATTCATCACTTTCCAGTATCTTGGAAGGAAGCTGTTATAGTTGTACTGAGGAAACCTGGAAAATCTGACTATAATCACGTGAAGTCATATCGGCCCATAGGGCTTCTGTCGATATTTGGCAAAATACTGGAAAAGTTGATGGTGAGTAGACTCCGATGGCACTTGTTGCCAAATGCGAGCCCCAGACAGTATGGCTTCACGCCCCAACGCAGCACCGAAGACTCCCTCTATGACTTGGTTCAGCACATTAAAAACAATTTGGTGAACAAACTTATTAATGTTGTTGTTTCGTTGGACATAGAGGGAGCCTTTGACAGCGCTTGGTGGCCTGCAATCAAGTGTCGTTTGGCGGAAAGAGGATGCCCGCAAAACATACGAAAACTTGTCTCTAGCTACCTGGAGGATAGGATGGTGCGAGTTAGGTACGCCGACCACGAACACATTGTTGGCACGTCGAAAGGATGCGTGCAGGGCTCAATTGCGGGACCTACTTTTTGGAACGTGCTCCTGGATCCTCTGCTAAATGGGATTGAGCAGAGGGGCTCATACTGCCAGGCGTTCGCCGATGACGTCGTCCTGGTGTTCTCCGGGCATTCAGTCAGAAAAATTGAGGAAGAGGCCGATCGGGTTCTCGGGTATGTGTATGCCTGGGGTGGTCAAAATAAACTAAAATTTGCGCCTCACAAGACCAGCGCAATGGTTGTTACAAAGAAATTAAAATATGACACCCCACGCATTCACATGGCCGATGCGCCCATCGGCATCGTCGAGGAAATCAAAATTTTAAGGCTGACCATAGACAACAAACTAACATTTAATAGCCACGTGAAAAATGTATGCAAAAAGGCACTGAATATCTATAAGCCGTTGTCTAGGTCAGCTAAGATAAATTGGGGTCTGAGCTCGGAGATCGTCAGAACAATATACGTCTCGGTGATAGAGCCGATAATGTTGTATGCAGCAAGCGCTTGGGCTCCAGCCGCGGAGAAGTTGACAGTACAAAAACATCTTAACGCCGTGCAAAGAGGTTTCGCACAGAAGATAGTTAAAGCGTATCGCACGGTGTCACTTCCCGCGGCTCTAGTCCTGGCTAGACTTATCCCGCTAGATCTGAGGGTCCGGGAAAACACAGCACTATATAAGGCCAAGCGAGGGTATCCGCTACCCATGATTGGAGACAGAACAGCTGAAAAGCCGAAAACCGTCTTAAGCGCCCCGCATCCTGCGCAAAGAACGGAATTCAGCTATGAAAAAACCGAAGAAATCGTTGAAAATGTTACCGGGGGGGACAGCTTCGGAAGTCTACAAATATTCACGGATGGTAGCAAGATCGGTGGCAAAGTTGGCGCAGCTCTGACATGCTGGGCGGGCGGCCAGGAGATTAATAAGAAAAAGTTCCTATTGGAACCGTTTTGCTCAGTATACCAGGCCGAAATGTACGCGCTGTACCAAGCCACTGAAATTGCTACCAAGACAAAGTACACAAATATTGAAATATACAGTGACTCCAGGTCCTCTCTAGACACGATCAAAAACATTGACTCCTTGCATCCATTAGCAGTCGAAATAAAACAAAACTTAACAAAACTTAAAGTCAGTAATAAAATAGTTAACTTATTCTGGATCAGGGCACACGTTGGGGTCGAGGGAAACGAAAGAGCAGACCAACTAGCTAAAGAAGCGGCTTTAACAAAAAAGACCGCCCCCGACTACAACTTGTGCCCTGTATCATACATCAAAAAATGTCTACGAACGGAGTCGCTGCAAATTTGGCAGGAAAGGTACCTGAAGAGCGAGACAGCCGCTGTCACTAAGCTGTTCTTCCCGGAAGTAAAAAGTGCCTATTCAACACTGCGGAAGATAAGTCTGTCTCCAATCATGGTGCAAGTTATAACCGGACACGGAGGCTTTAACCAATATCTCCATCGGTTCAAACTAAGAACTAGCCCTGCATGCGAATGTGATCCTAATGAAGAAGAATCGGTGATGCACATCATCACAAAGTGCCCGATATTCGGCAAAATAAGATTTGAAACGACGCAATATATGGATCACGATATTGAAAAGAACTCGTTGCATATACTCATTGGAAATAAACATACTAGAAAAATATTTATAGAATATTGCGAAAACATAGCTAAACAAATAATAAAGAAAAACAAAGACAGATAAAGATAAAATTATATTATTGTTTGTATATTACACACCAGCAATGAAGATCTATTGTACTTCATATATTATGACAGAATATATTGACCTACATAGATAAATATGCGAGATGTGTAATAAACCAAGAATAAAATTTAAATAAAATCTTTTTATAATTAACACATAAACGCCCCGATACCAAAGACTCCGTCCCCAGTCGGAGGTGTAGCAGTTTTTCTTCACAGGCGGGGAATTAAAAAAAAAAAAAAAAAAAAAAAAAAAAAAACCTAACCTAACCTAACCTAACCTAACCTAACCTAACCTAACCTAACCTAACCTAACCTAACCTAACCTAACCTAACCTAACCTAACCTAACCTAACCTAACCTAACCTAACCTAACCTAACCTAACCTAACCTAACCTAACCTAACCTAACCTAACCTAACCTAACCTAACCTAACCTAACCTAACCTAACCTAACCTAACCTAACCTAACCTAACCTAACCTAACCTAACCTAACCTAACCTAACCTAACCTAACCTAACCTAACCTAACCTAACCTAACCTAACCTAACCTAACCTAACCTAACCTAACCTAACCTAACCTAACCTAACCTAACCTAACCTAACCTAACCTAACCTAACCTAACCTAACCTAACCTAACCTAACCTAACCTAACCTAACCTAACCTAACCTAACCTAACCTAACCTAACCTAACCTAACCTAACCTAACCTAACCTAACCTAACCTAACCTAACCTAACCTAACCTAACCTAACCTAACCTAACCTAACCTAACCTAACCTAACCTAACCTAACCTAACCTAACCTAACCTAACCTAACCTAACCTAACCTAACCTAACCTAACCTAACCTAACCTAACCTAACCTAACCTAACCTAACCTAACCTAACCTAACCTAACCTAACCTAACCTAACCTAACCTAACCTAACCTAACCTAACCTAACCTAACCTAACCTAACCTAACCTAACCTAACCTAACCTAACCTAACCTAACCTAACCTAACCTAACCTAACCTAACCTAACCTAACCTAACCTAACCTAACCTAACCTAACCTAACCTAACCTAACCTAACCTAACCTAACCTAACCTAACCTAACCTAACCTAACCTAACCTAACCTAACCTAACCTAACCTAACCTAACCTAACCTAACCTAACCTAACCTAACCTAACCTAACCTAACCTAACCTAACCTAACCTAACCTAACCTAACCTAACCTAACCTAACCTAACCTAACCTAACCTAACCTAACCTAACCTAACCTAACCTAACCTAACCTAACCTAACCTAACCTAACCTAACCTAACCTAACCTAACCTAACCTAACCTAACCTAACCTAACCTAACCTCCCCATCGGCTTGCCGGCTTCCATCATGCTAAATCGCTTATTAAGATTAATATTGGGATTTTATATATTTATATATTTCATTACTAAATTTGTATATTTAAATTTTATTAAATTCATTATTAAATTTGTTAAATTCATTGTAAATAATTTCAAATTAGCGCTAAATGTGTATATTTCATAATAACATCACTTTGTAAGAGCATGCTGAGGCCGGGAAGCGCACCAGGAGGCAACTTCTATTTCACCTTCTTGCCTCCCCATTGGCTTGCCGGCTTTCAGCATGCTCAATCGCTTATCTTTACCTACCTCATACCTGGCGCCACTGCTGGGGTGGGAGCCGGAGCCGGAGCCGGGGCCGGGGCCGGGGCCGGGGCCGGGGCCGGAGCCGGAGCCGGGGCCGGGGCCGGGGCCGGGGCCGGGGCCGGGGCCGGAGCCGGAGCCGGGGCCGGGGCCGGGGCCGGGGCCGGAGCCGGAGCCGGAGCCGAGGTCGGGGCCGGGGCCGGAGCTGGGGCCGGGGCCGGGGCCGGAGCCGGAGCCAGGGCCGGGGCCGGGGCCGGAGCCGGAGCCGGGGCCGGGGCCGGAGCCGGAGCCGGAGCTGTGGTCGGAGGCCGGAGCCGGAGCCACAGTTATGATAATTCCACCTTAATTTTCTGTACAATAGTGTTATTTGATTATTATTGTTATTGGCGTCTTATTCATATATTATATTAAAATTTTAACTCTGTAAGAGCGTGCTGAAGCTGGGGAGCGCACCAGGAGGCAACTTATATTCCACCTTCTTGCCTCCCCATCGGCTCGCTGGCTTCCAGCATGCTCAATCGCTTATTAAGATTAATATCGGGATTTTATATATTTATATATTTCATTACTAAATTTGTATATTTAAGTTTTATTAAATTCATTATTAAATTTGTTAAATTACTTGTAAATAATTTTAATTAATTAAATTAGCGTTAAATGTGTATATTTCGTTATAACATCACTTTGTAAGAGCATGCTGAGGCCGGGAAGCGCACCAGGAGGCAACTTCTATTCCACCTTCTTGCCTCCCCATCGGCTTGTCGGCTTCCATCATGCTAAATCGCTTATTAAGATTAATATCGGGATTTTATATATTTATATATTTCATTACTAAATTTGTATATTTAAATTTTATTAAATTCATTATTAAATTTGTTAAATTCATTGTAAATAATTCCAAATTAGCGTTAAATGTGTATATTTCGTTATAACATCACTTTGTAAGAGCATGCTGAGGCCGGGAAGCGCACCAGGAGGCAACTTCTATTCCACCTTCTTGCCTCCCCATTGGCTTGCCGGCTTTCAGCATGCTCAATCGCTTATCTTTACCTACCTCATACCTGGCGCCACTGCTGGGGTGGGAGCCGGAGCCGGAGCCGGGGCCGGGGCCGGGGCCGGGGCCGGGGCCGGAGCCGGGGCCGGGGCCGGGGCCGGGGCCGGGGCCGGGGCCGGGGCCAGGGCCGGAGCCGGGGCCGGAGCCGGGGCCGGAGCCGGGGCCGAGGTCGGGGCCGGAGCCGGAGCCGGGGCCGGAGCCGGAGCCGGAGCCAGAGCCGGAGCCGGAGCCGGAGCCGGAGCCGGAGCCGGAGCCGGGGCCGGGGCCGGAGCCGGAGCTGGAGCTGTGGTCGGAGGCCGGAGCCGGAGCCACAGTTATGATAATTCCACCTTTTTGTACAATAGTGTTATTTCATTATTATTGTTATTGGCGTCTAATTCATATATTATATTAAATTTTAACTCTGTAAGAGCGTGCTGAAGCTGGGGAGCGCACCAGGAGGCAACTTATATTCCACCTTCTTGCCTCCCCATCGGCTCGCTGGCTTTCAGCATGCTCAATTGTTTATTTTACACATCCAACTCTAGAGAACCCTCCATCTCCGCCTCCGACCTCCGCCTCCACCTCCTCCATCATATGCATATAATAAATACATAAAACTTTATCATTTATTTATTATTTTATAAATAATATGTATTAGTTTATAAATAGCACTTAACTATGTAGTCTAATTATATTAGTATGTATATATTAGTTATCACACTACACTTCATGCGCCACTGCACACTCACTACACACCACACAAAACACACAAATACACACCACAACAAGGCGGAGTATACCGTTAGCACCGCCTTGGTGTGAACAGATTACACGCCCCTGGGGTTTAGTGGGTATTCAGGACGCTTCACGTCCTGCGAGTCCCACATACCCACCCCGCAGCGTCTCGGGTTCCCTGGAGGGGAAGTCACTCATCCTGACTTCGCCTCGGGAGGCCTGGGGGCGGTGCGTGTTGGGATGCGTAAATGCATTCCCCAGTGGCTTAAAAAAAAAAAAAAAAAAAAAAAAAAAACCTAACCTAACCTAACCTAACCTAACCTAACCTAACCCCGAGAAAGAGAAGGCTCGCGCCAATTATGAACATCAGCTTGCTAGATTAGAAGCAAGACATAGTGCAGCGCTGGATTCCCTGCTACGGTCTCACCATGAAGCACAACAAAAGCTGTTGGAAGAGGTTAAAGCCGCACATAAAGAGGCCGAGTCCACAAGGTGGCTTACTTATGAAGTGGAGGCCCACGGTAAAGAGCACACAAAAATGCTAGAGAGACTGGCCACCAAAGTTGACTCAAACTCTGAGCCAATGCAGGCAGGCGCCGCCCCGGCTTCTGAACAAGACAAACATGCGGCGACTCAGATCTTCAGCCAGGAGCTACGAAGAGTCCAGGAGGACATAGCTACTCTTAGACTGGAAATCGGCACCTTAAACATGACGCTGGACGCGTCCACCCGTCAAATCAGTGGAACAGCTCCATCTACTATTCAACCGACCAGTAGACGCGCAAGGCAGGAAGGCGGACTAGACCTGAGCAAGGAAACACCCCCCAAGACGTACGCCGACGCGCTCGCAACCCCGAAGTTCGGAATAATGCTAGAATCGGTGGAGCCGAGGCATACTAGTGAGGACGTCCTCAAACAATTAAAGGGAAGCGTAGACCTGATTGAGATGGGCATTGGAGTCAACAAGGTGACTAAAATCAGCAAACAGAGGGTCATCATCAACTGCGATTCGGCTGCTGACAGAGAAGTCTTACTGCATACCATCAAAGAGAAGAACAAAAGTTTGACAGTAGCCCAAACGCGACCCAAGAATCCACTTTTACGTCTGGTAGGAGTAACAGCTGACCTAAAGGACGCAAAGATTGAGGAAGCAGTCCTTAACCAAAACCGCAGTCATCTCGTGGAACTATCGGAGGAAGAGAAAAAGGTTAAGGTTGTCAGGAGGATAAGGGGAAGAACGAGCGCATTGAACAACGTCATCCTGGAGACCAGCCCGATTCTGTGGCAGCGCCTACAGGGCAAAAAGCTGAGAATTGGGTACCAGATGGTCGATGCATTGGATCAGACCCCCCTGATCCAATGTTACAATTGCTTAGGGTTTGGCCACAGGGCCCGAGACTGCGACAAAGACACCAAATGTGGACACTGTGCGGGCCCCCACGACACCAGGAAATGCAACTCTAGGAATCTACCGCCACGCTGCACTAATTGCACAGCCCTGAACTTAGAAAATTCTCACCCCGCCTACAGCTCCGCATGCCCGGAATGGAGACGGAGGGACAGACTGGCCCGGGCAGCAGTCTCTTACTGCTAAGGGCAGCCACGGCGCAGACGCAGGACTGGCTACCGGCGATAAGCCGGAGCCTCTCAAAATGGCACAGGTCAATCTTGGCAGGGGCTACTCGGCCCAGAAAGAGTGCATCCGAGAGGCTATCAGAGAAAATATCTCAATCTTGTTACTGCAGGAACCATACGTGGGCGCTATGGCCCACGTCTCAAGCAGGCACAGGGTAATACAAAAGCTTACCAATGATCGCGATAAACCAGTTAAATCGGCAGTCTTTGTCCTTAACCGCAGTTTACTAGTGACTGAAAACCCGGACTTGATTTCAGAAAACATAGTGGCTTGTAAAATTAAGTTAGGAAATAGGGAAGTAGGCTTTTTATGCGTCTATCTTGAAAAAGACCAGGATATTGAAGAGGACCTAGCGAAAGTCAGCAGAGCAATGGACGGTCTCGGCACGCCCGACTTCATCATCGGAGGCGACATCAACGCTAAGAGCCCCTGGTGGGGTTGCGATGCTGAGGACAGGAGGGGAGCGAAAGTGGCGCAATGGCTAGCCAGTACAGGTTTGGAAGTGATGAACGAAGGAAAGACCCCTACGTTTCACACCATTAGAGGGAACACGATCTGCAGCAGCATCGTAGACATAACGCTCTGTTCCGGAAGCCTTTATGAAAAAGTCTCGGGATGGCGAGTTGATCCAGATATGGTCACCCTGTCAGACCATAGAGCAATCAAGTTTGAGTATATGGGAAATAGCACACCACCGGCCGAAGCACCTAGGACCTCCACTAGGGTGTACAATACGTCCAAGGCCAAATGGGGATTATTCCAGGAAACTCTCAGGACGGAGCTCGCCGCCAGTAACGTTACACTAGAACATATAAGAGTCCTGGAGGGCGAGGAAGAGCTGGAATTAATGATCGCACAATACCTGACGTGTGTCACCAAGGCGTGTGAGGGCGCCATACCACAACTACGTAGAACAGTGAGACTTGGTAAAACTGAATGGTGGACAGAAGAGCTTACGGCTCTAAAGAGGAACAAGATTCGCCTCAGGAGGAGAATAAAGAAGGCCTGCCCAGATAGAAAGCAGATGGTAATACAAGAGTACCTAGCTGCTAAGGAGCAATACAAGCTTAGCATGCTACAGGCCATAACCACTAGCTGGAAGGACTTCTGTACCCGACAGGATAAGGAATCTATATGGCAAAGCATCTACCGCATCACTGTCAAGTGCCTACGCAACTCCGAAGACAAGTTATTGAGGTCCCCCTCGACCAAGGAGATTATGACGCCTCAGGAATCCGCTGATTTGTTGGCTCGGACCTTCTATCCGCAGGATGACCTTCACCTAGACACCGACACACAGAGAGCGACGAGAGATAAAGTAGATAGTTTCCTGCGTGGCGTAGGAGACTTCAGCGACGAAACATCTACAGCCTTCACTCATCTAGAGGTAGAGAATGCCCTAATGTACATGAGCCCGAAAAAGGCTCCCGGAGGAGATGGCATGACGGCCGATATATGCCAGAAGGCGTATCGGGGCGCCCCAGATACTCTGCTAGCCCTTTACAACAAGTGCATCACAATTGGCCACTTTCCTAGGGCTTGGAAGAATGCAGTTGTAAAAATTATTCCAAAGCCAAACCGGGAGGACTATGCTTTACCAAAGTCATATAGACCCATTGGCTTGCTCCCTGTATTCGGCAAGGCCCTTGAAAAATTGTTCACTAATCGAATCCTGTGGCAACTGGGCAAGAAGGGAGCGCTTAGTAGCAATCAATTTGGCTTCATGCCACAGAGGGGCACCGAAGACGCACTGTACACGGCGATGGGAGTGATCAAAGGCGCAGTCAAGAACAAAGGATTGGCAGTGGCGGTGTCACTGGACATTGAGGGCGCGTTTGATAACGCGTGGTGGCCCGCCATTCTAGAGCAGCTGATTAAAAAGGAAGTCGATGCGCCTCTGATAAGACTGGTGGCCAGTTACCTCAAATCAAGAAGTGTGACAGTTAAGTATGCAGGAGAAGAGTCCATCAGAGAAACAAACAAGGGCTGCATACAGGGATCAACCTGTGGGCCCCTCCTGTGGAATATTCTACTCGACGGACTTCTAGAGGACGTGGAGGACCATCCAATCCACGTCCAGGCCTTCGCGGATGATCTATTGCTGATAGGATCCGGTAATGATGGCACGGTGGTGGAAACAGGACTCAACAGAGCGTTGGAAACGATTACCAACTGGGGCAAAGCAAACAAGTTAAAATTTGCTCCAAATAAGACCCAGGTAATCTTAATCACCAAAAAATTGAAGTACCACACACCACAGCTAGTTATGGACGGAGTTTCGCTGCCCTACTGCGACAGTATGAAGGTCTTGGGCTTAACTATTGACCGCAACCTTAGCTTTCTGGCGCATGTCGAGCAAGTCACTAAGAAGACAATAAACCTATATAAGATTATTTCAAGGACAGCAAGAGCAAAATGGGGGCTGAACCCGACCATTATTAGAACCATATACGTCGCAGTAGTGGAACCGACAATGCTGTATGCTGCCAACGTTTGGGCGGACAAGTGCCACACGGTGCAAATCAAGAAAAGGCTTGACAGGGTGACCAGGTTGTTTGCCATTATGATGAGCAAGGCGCATAAGACAACCTCACTCTCATCTAGCGCTATGCTAGCCAGAATTCTGCCACTGGACATAAGAGCAGAAGAACAGCTGCGTATTTACGAGGTCAAAAAAGGAACCCCACTCCCCCAACTACCTGGAAGAGAGCTAGAGAAACCAATCAGTCCTTTCGATCTACCACACCCAAGGGAGAGGACGAAAATAGAATTTGGGTTTGTTAACGACGCGGAAGAGCTGGGAGCTCTCACTGGAGAGAGTACAATGGCATACACAGACGGAAGCAAGATACAGGGCAAGGTTGGTGCCTCGGTTAGCCTGTTCAGGGGTGGAGAGGAAATAAAAAACTTCACCCTGAGACTGGCAAACCACTGCACCGTCTTCCAGGCCGAACTTTTAGCAATAAGGAGAGCTTCCCAGTACTTCGCCCAGCAAAAAACACCTGCACAAGCTAGACTCCTGAGCGATTCGAGGTCGGCGTTAGAATCAATCGCAGATCCAAACTGCCTGACTGCATTGGTGGACGATATTCGCCGGCACATAGGGGTTATTAGGCAGCGCGGTGGAAAGCTGGACCTGTACTGGATTAAGGCTCACAATAACTTGCCAGGAAACGAGAGAGCAGACGAGCTGGCCAAGACAGCAGCCCTTCAGTCAAAGAAGGCCATTGCTTACGATTGCTTCCCTCTATCCTATGCAAAGCGCCTCATTAGGGAGAATTCAATAGCAAGATGGCAGGAGCGCTACACCACAGCTCCGACGGGAGCCACAACTAAGACTTTCTTCCCTGACGCAAAGGAGGCCTACCACACTCTGCGCAACATCTCCATGGACAACACCCTGGCGCAATTATTTAGCGGACATGGCGGTTTCAGAAAATATCTCTATAGATTTAAGCTTGTTCCGGATCCATACTGTGTTTGTGATAACAGCACTGAGGAAACGGTCGAGCACGTTATCCTTGAGTGTCCCAGGTTCTCTTCCCTCAGGCTGGATTGCGAACACGGTATGGATCTGGACCTAACTGCTAAAAACCTGCCACTGGCGATAAAGGACAAAGACTGTCGGCCGCACTTCCTCAATTTTGCCACCGAGGCAGTGAGGAGGGCGGCAAAAGCCAACGGAGCTAGAGTCAAGTAGTATACTAGCCTCCTATAATATTAGTCTTTTCTTTTCATAGAAATATTTAAGTTAGGCTTAGTAAATTAACATTTTAGCTTTATTCTGGTTGGTTCTGTAGCTGTAGGTAGCATTTGTTACAATACTGAAATTCATATTAGGAACACGAGTCCCTTAAAGGGACGAGTGGCTTTAGATCACTGGGTGCCGCCCTCCAATCGCGGGGGACGTCGGGTGACACCCGGGGACTGGCCCCCAAAGTCCCCCATACATCGCTTCAGCCTACAAAACGAATTCCTTCACAAGATAATACTATTACCTTCGCAAGAACATAAACTAGTCACGGGCACCCTGGTTATACAGGGGTAGCCGGGTCCGGGAATGGAAGGCTGGTGAGGCCCTGTAAGGGACGGAGGGGGCCAGCTCACCGGAGGTTGCCTGCCTCCCATGTGGGGGGGCGGAGTGACGCACGGGTACCGGTTTTGGTGTCACTGGGAGTCGCTTGGCAGTCATGTGGGTGGCGGGGTGACGCTCGGGGACAAGGCTTGGGGTTAGTATCTGGAGCATGGACCAACAAGAGCAAGTCAGGGACTCCCGGAGACAGGTCCCCCCCCCTCACCCCGCTATTCCACTCTGGAATTGTACACTTTTTTAAGAAGCTTAAAATTAGCAGCATTTTTGCATCTTTGCAATAATAGTTTTTACTTATATTTATTTTGTTGTATTATCTTAAGTTAGGTTCAGGAAAAAATTAGCATTTTTATATAGCATTATAGTATTAGTTCGTTCATTCGTAATATTGTTAGTTAGGTGTAGTCAATTTTCTTGGAATTGTACATTTTATTGGAAAAAAAAAAAAAAAAAAAAAAAAAAAAAAAAAAAAAAAAAAAAAAAAAAAAAAAAAAAAATTTGCGTCCTTCAGGCGCGCAACTCCAAGGAGTTTCTTAATTTAAGTTTTTCTTTTATAGATTTAAGGTTGTTGCCACATCCGAAGCAACAGTACTGTAAAAAAAAAAAAAAAAAAAAAAAAAAAAAAAAAAAAAAAAAAAAAAAAAAAAAAAACCTAACCTAACCTAACCTAACCTAACCTAACCTAACCTAACCTAACCTAACCTAACCTAACCTAACCTAACCTAACCTAACCTAACCTAACCTAACCTAACCTAACCTAACCTAACCTAACCTAACCTAACCTAACCTAACCTAACCTAACCTAACCTAACCTAACCTAACCTAACCTAACCTAACCTAACCTAACCTAACCTAACCTAACCTAACCTAACCTAACCTAACCTAACCTAACCTAACCTAACCTAACCTAACCTAACCTAACCTAACCTAACCTAACCAACAGTCTCACCCTGGACGCCGTAGCGTGCGGACGTGTCCAAGTCTCGGGAGCGCCTTAGTTGGGGCCGGAGCCGGAGCCGGAGCCGGAGCCGGGGCCAGTTGTCGGAGCCGGAGCCGCGGCTCCCATAGAGAGCCGCCGTCGAAGCCGGAGCCGGAGCCGCGGCTCTCATAGAGAGCCGTCATCGAAGCCGGAGCCGGAGCCGCGGCTCTCATAGAGAGCCGCCGTCGAAGCCGGAGCCGGAGCCGCGACTCTCATAGAGAGCCGCCGTCGAAGCCGGAGCCGGAAGCCGGAGCCGCGGCTCTCATAGAGAGCCGCGGTCGGGGCCGGGGCCGGAGCCGGAGCCGGAGCCGGAGCCGCGGCGCCGGGGCCGCGGCTCCGGCGCCGGCTCTCATAGAGAGCCGGCGCCGGAGCGAGGTTGGACGACCGGCGCCGCCGGTGTCGCCCGCCTCACTGAGTCTGCGAGGGGTGCGGTGTGGTGCGGTGCGGTGCAGTGTTAAGTGTTAGTGTTAGTGTCGGTGTTGGTTGGTGCAGCGGTGTGCAGGGGCGGCGCCAGCGGTATACCAGGTGAGTCAGGGCACCCCCCCCCCTCACCCCCCCTCACCCCCCCCCTAACCCCCTCACCCCCCCCCCCCCCCTCACCCCCCCCCCCCTCACCCCCCTCCCCCCTCCCCCCCCCCTTCCCCCCCCCCCCCCCCTCACCCCCCCCCCCCCCCTCACCCCCTCACCCCCCTCACCTCTCACCCTTGACCACCTCTCACCCTTGACCACCTCTCACCCTTGACCGCTCGCCCTACCCCTGGTACCCTGCACTCGGTCGATCAGTCTACTCGCGGAAGCCGCCGGGGGCGCACGTCGGTAAGCTCCCGGTCGGGGCCGGAGCCGCGGCGCCGGAGCCGCGGCGCCGGAGCCGCGGCTCTCATAGAGAGCCGGCGCCGGGTCGGAGCCGCGGCTCCCATAGTGGGAAGCCGCTGGCCGAAGTCGGAGTCGGCGCCGAGGTTGGAGTCGGAGCCGCCGTCGAAGCCGGAGCCGGAGCCGCGGCTCTCATAGAGAGCCGCCATCGAAGCCGGAGCCGGAGCCGCGGCTCTCATAGAGAGCCGCCGCCGAAGCCGGAGCCGGAAGCCGGAGCCGCGGCTCTCATACAGAGCCGCTGTCGGGGCCGGGGCCGGAGCCGGAGCCGGAGCCGGAGCCGGAGCCGCGGCGCCGGAGCCGCGGCTCTCATAGAGAGCCGGCGCCGGAGCGAGGTTGGACGACCGGCGCCGCCGGTTTCGCCCGCCTCACTGAGTCTGCGAGGGGTGCGGTGTGGTGCGGTGCGGTGCAGTGTTCAGTGTTGCGGACCTTACAACCGGCGCCATTGGCTGCTCAGTGCCTTGTCAACAATCTGTGTTGGTAACTTAGTGATCAGTGCAGTGCCTGGATTTTGTGATTTAGTGATCAGTGCAGTACCTGGATTTCACTCTGGACCTGTTCAGGATTTTCTGAGTATCTACTTGGTGAGTCTAGACTATAAGTTTCTATTTTATTTTATTTAGGGTTCATTGAGTTTCGCCAGGACACTTCTGTCCCTAATCAGCGGGTCAACTCTAGGAGGCCAGGGATAGGCACTGCCCTGCACATCCAGTGTTAGTAATAAGTTTTCAGTGTTTGTCTTAGTTAAGTTCTTTTATTTAGCTTCATGTTCTAAAATAAGGGTATCTGTATCTGTTTTTACGTGTTTTGGTGGCCCCAACCTCCCCTTCCATACTCCCTTCCCTTACTTCCCTCCACCTACCACCCTTCCTTCCCCCCACCTCCCTCCCACCTACCCTTCCCTCACCCTCACCCCCCTCCCACCCACCCGTCCCTCACCCTCACTCCCCTCCCACCCACCTTTCCCTCACCCTCCCTCCACCCCTCCCCCCATTCTACTCCATCCTCACCTCACCACCTACTCACCCCTCGCCCCGCTCCCCGCCCCTCAGCTCCCTCACCCCCCCCCCCCCTCTCACCCCTCACCCCGCCGCCGGGGTGGGAGCCGGAGACGGAGCCGGAGCCGGAGCCGGAGCCGGGGCCGGGGCCGGAGCCGGAGCCGGGGCCGGGGCCGGAGCCGGAGCCGGAGCCGGAGCCGGAGCCGGAGCCGGGGCCGGAGCCGGAGCCGGGGCCGGAGCCGGAGCCGCGGCCGGAGCCGGGGCCGGGGCCGGAGCCGGAGCTAGGGCCTGAGCCAGGGCAGGGCCACCAATAGGTTTTCAGTGTTTTTATTGGTTTGTTTCAGTGGTTCTGTTTATTAGGCTGTATTTTGTGTAATTAACTTTGTTTTCACGTGTAACTTGTTTTTAGGATTGATTCTTTGTATAAAAATTTTTTTGTAACATCGTATAAATTTCTTGGTTAACATATTATAAACATGCCTGGGCCTAAGGAAGCCTCCACCTCTGGCCTCCCCTTGGCCAGAAGGCCTGCTAGGCAGATCAGAATTCCGAGCCCCCCCCCCATGCCCATCGACCTCCCGGCCGGTGCAAATGACATTACTGATTTAGAATCTTTTGTTAAAGTCACTCTCATGCTCCTGGAGGCAACCACCACGGCTGTCAATGCAGGAAAAAGCCTTACCAAGTCTAATAAAGCCTTAATTAATGCGGCCTCTGACGAAGCCAAGAAGGGGGTCTTGAAGATCCAAACTCTTTTGTCTGATGCACCTACTGCAGCACCCGTCTTAGGACCCAACTCCCCCCCTGAAACTCCAGAAACCACCAAGCTCCTCAAAGAGATTTCCGCTTGTCTGAGCGATGCCAAAGCTCTCCGCGGTGAACTCGCTGAAGCTGCTACCAATGTTTCAACCATCTCCCATGCCCTCCAAAGTAATCAAGTCTCTTCTCAGACCAAGGGCACCTACGCTGCCGTGGCCGGAGCTAACAAAGGCAAAACACACGACCCCCCCACGCCTCCCAATCCAACTTCGGTCATAATTGTCTCCGCTAAGAATGCTGATACCTCTAAACGCAATGAAATACTTAACAAGTTCAAGAAAGCCGTCTCCTTTAAGGATACTAATTTCGCCCCAGCCGAAATCAGAACTATTCCCGGAAATAAGCTTAAGGTGGTTCTGGACAACGAGGAACAAAGAGCAATCACTATGGAGAAAATCAAGAAGGCAGCCAACGACATCAGCGCTGAAGCAATCAAGAAGCTCAAGCCAATGGTTATCCTCAAGGGAATCCATTTGGACACCTCACACGAGGAACTGGTGGACATTATCTACAACCAAAATGAAGCTGTCAGAAAGGCTGGAGCGAAGGAAGAATTGATCTTTAAATTTAAGAAGTCCAACAGGAACAATAAGCTATACAACGCGGTCTTTATCACCACCCCCTCTCTCTTTAAAGCCATAATAGCCTGCCAGAAACTCAACATAGACTATCAACGCACGCACGTCGAAGAATACTCACCTCTTCTTCAATGTTATAAATGCATGCAATTTGGGCACACACGGGCTCGATGCACATCGGACTGCACCATCTGCACCCACTGCGCCTCTACGGAGCACATCTACAAAGACTGCCCTGTCAAATCCAGAGAGGACAAAGCCCGCTGCTACAACTGCTCAAGAAAGAAGAACAATACGTCCGAATCTTCAAGCTCTCATAGTGCAACCTCCTTCTTCTGCCCCCTTGTTCAGGAATTGGCCGATAGACTAAGAACAAGAATCGACTATGGATAGTACAACTAGACAATGTAACCACCATAAGTCTACACACCGGGAACTTAGCTGTCTTCAAATTAACCTTGGACGGAGCAGAAACGCCCTTCAGGAACTTAGTGTTTATCTGCACAAGACCAAAACTGATCTAGTGTTCATCACGGAACCGTACACTGGCTCTGATCACACAATGAAAGGCATGACTGGGTACTCTACCTACCAGTTTCCTTCTTCTTCAACACATACCAAGGCCCTGATCCTTGTCCGCGACAACGCAGTAAGCACGCTGGGAATCAGCGAACACTCAACTAGCAACATGTGTATTGTAAAGATCAACAGCAAGAATCAGGAAAGGCTATTCCTCATCTCTATATACATAGAACCGCGCACGGATGAAGATAATACTCTAGGCAAGCTTGAAACTTTTCTTCATACGACGGCAGGCTCCAAGCATCTCATATGTGGTGACTTCAACGGATGGCATAGCTTGTGGGGGTCAAGCAGAAACAACCAAAGAGGAAACGACGTGGCCGAGCTGATTACCCTCAATAATCTCGTCGTTTGCAACACGGGATCAAACCCGACATTCACCACCACAACTCACAACCAGCTCAAGTCTTCCATCATCGATCTCACCCTCACCAACAACTGCAGAACGTCGTTCATCTCCCGCTGGATGGTTGATGAAACCATCTGTACCTCATCTGATCACCATGCCATCAGATTTACCACTTCTTCTGGCAACATCCCTTTCTCCAAAAATATCAAACTGTCCACCTATAGGTACGATACCTCACAGGTCAAGTGGGACCTCGTCAAGGAAGACCTCAAGGCTGAATTCTCCACAAGATTCGGTGTTCATCTGGGAGTGCAAGATCACCAAGAGCAAGATCTAGATCAATACATAAAAAAGCTCACCACTGCTTTACAAAACACCTGTGATATCATCCTGCCTCGATCGTCCGGATCATACCAGAGAATTCCGTGGTGGAGTGAAGAGCTGGAAGACCTCAAGAAACAAGTCATAGCTACTCATCACAAACTGGCCAAGTTGGTCAAACGTGGATCCCCTTTAGAAGATGCTATAAGGGAAAAGAACTCCATCAAGAAGAAGTACTCGGAGGCCATCCGCGCCGCTTCCACAGACAACTTTAAAGAATTTTGCAATAAACAGAAAAAAGAAGATGTCTTCTCTGTAACCAATAGGATAATAAAAACGAAACCACTCAAGCAGCCTCCCTCGACCCTTAGATTGGATAACGGCACATATACAAGCAATTCGACTGAAACGGCTAAGGCATTACTTAACAAATTCTACCCGGATGACACCTCTGACCGCACTGACCAACATAGACTCCTCCGTGACACTATGGACCATCCTCCAAATTCCGAACCTGAACCACCCTTCACCACCTTGGAAATTATCTCATGCTTGAATTCAATGAACCACAAGCGAGCCCCCGGGCCTGACCACTTCACCGCTGACATCTGTTTACAATTTACGAAACTATTTCCCGAGTTAATCACTAATCTAATCAATAGATGCTTTGAACTGAACTACTTTCCTAAGGCCTGGAAAGTAGCTTACGCCAAAATCATTCCCAAGCCAAACAAAACTGACTACGCAAACACCTCTTCCTTCAGACCCATTGGGCTAATAAACGTATTCGGTAAACTGTATGAGAAGCTCCTTATGAGTAGATTAATTTACCATTTGGAATGTACCAACTCTTCTCCCTGCACGCAATTTGGCTTCAAGCAACAGAAGTCAACCGTGGATGCGATAAGTAACGCCCTTCAGATCATAGCGAAGGCCATTCGTAACAAGGAACAGGTAATCGCTGTCTCCCTGGATATTCAATCCGCTTTTGACAACGCTTGGTGGCCCTCTGTTTTCCAAAGGTTAAGGGATATTAGATGCCCTGTCAATGTTTTCAGGACCCTCTCTAGCTACGTCAGGGACCGAGCGGTGCATATGCACTTCGCGGACTGTACAGTTAGTAAGAGTATGACGAAGGGGTGCATCCAGGGTTCCGTATGCGGACCAGTGCTGTGGAATCTCATCCTGGATGGACTCCTTCTCACCCAAGTTCCCGATGGCTGTTGCCTCCAGGCTTATGCCGATGACGTCCTTCTGATCGTCCACTCAAAAAGTTTGACAGATCTAGAACAGAAAACCAACAAACTCCTATCGGAGATCGCTGCCTGGGGGGGAACAGTTAAACTCAACTTTGGTCCAGATAAGACTCAGGCCATAGGGTTTACTAATAAGTCCCTGAAATGCAAGTTGTTATGGGAAAACACCCATATTCCATTTGTCAGACACATCAAATACTTAGGAGTCATCATAGACTGTAAGCTTAGATTCGTTAAGCATGTAGAATACATAATTGACAAATCAATGAAACTGTTTAACAAACTAGTCACCTATGTCAGACCGTCCTGGGGCATTCACCCTGAAAACATCAGAGTTATTTACCAAAGCGTGATCGAGCCCATAATTGGGTACGCGGCCAGTGTCTGGGTTGGCGCTCTGAAGTATAAGTATGTCGAGAAAAGACTTCTCTCCCTGCAACGGCTCTTTGCTCTGAGAATAGTGCGAGGGTTCCGAACTGTCAGCACGGCTGCGGCCATCTCCATTGCCCAGCTCACCCCGCTTCCGGCCAAAATTAGGGAATTGGCGGACGTTGAAACCACCAGGATCAATGGCCTCTCAAGATTCCTCCCCGAGGACGTCCCTATGGAGAGGCTTACCCCCCCGTCCGCTAAACTACATCCGTCTCTTCGCTCCGGTATAGCATTTGAGGAGGCTTCCACCAGCGAAGAGGTGTCTGCCCACTGCCCCTCTGGCGCCACTCTGATCTTCACGGACGGAAGCAAGCATGACGGACAGGTTGGAGCGGCTTTCGTCGCCATTAACCAAGACGGCGGTAAAACCATCAAGAAATTCAAACTACACAGCTGCTGCTCGGTCTTTCAGGCCGAGCTTCTGGCCATGGGGCGAGCCTGCGACTGGGCTATCGCCAATCATCTACAAACCGTCTACATTCTATCTGACTCCAGGTCTGGTCTTATGGAGCTGGGCAATGGTGACAGCAGCGGCAGCCTGGCGGTTGGTATCCTTCACAGCCTTCACAGAGCCAAGCAGGCCGGCCTTACCATAGGTTTTGTCTGGGTTAAAGCCCACTTTGACATCGAGGGCAATGAAATGGCTGACATCGCCGCCAAACACGCAGCCACGCTTCATAAGCAACCAGACTACAGTTTCACTCCCATCAGTTATGTAAAATACCGGAATAGGCTCATCTCGGCTAAGGCTAGGGAGGATCTTTACTCCCGGTCAAATCATCTGGTTTCCATCTTGCCCACTTACCAAGACCTAACCGAGTATTTCAAATCATCAAAAATCTCGTTTTTCTCCACCCAATTTCTCACCAACCATGGCTTTCATAAAGCATACTTATACAGATTCAAGATAACCGACGACAACCTCTGCCCTTGTGACGACGCATCAATCCAGACACTGGAGCATCTTATCCAAACATGCCCCAGGTTCGGTGCGCCCCGTCTCGACTACGAGCTGGCCGCAGGAGTTCCTAACCCATTTGAGCTTAAATCACTCTTAAAAAGCTCTGGGCTCGTAACTCTATTCAATGAATACATCGAGTCTATCCTGTGCAAACTTAAAAAATTCAATAATGATTCCACCGTAATCTAAATATCTTTGTGCAATAATATTAGCTAACTTGTAATTTATTAGTTTTAATTTTTAGTGGTATTAATTAGCGTTAAATTTGTATATTTCGTTATAATTCAACTTTGTAAGAGCATGCTGAGGCCGGGAAGCGCACCAGGAGGCAACTTCTATTCCACCTTCTTGCCTCCCCATCGGCTTGCCGGCTTCCAGCATGCTCAATCGCTTATTAAGATTAATATCGGGATTTTATATATTTATATATTTCATTACTAAATTTGTATATTTAAATTTTATTAAGTTCATTATTAAATTTGTTAAATTCATTGTAAATAATTTTAATTAATTAAATTAGCGTTAAATTTGTATATTTCGTTATAACATCACTTTGTAAGAGCATGCTGAGGCCGGGAAGCGTACCAGGAGGCAACTTCTATTCCACCTTCTTGCCTCCCCATTGGCTTGCCGGCTTTCAGCATGCTCAATCGCTTATCTTTACCTACCTCATACCTGGCGCCACTGCTGGGGTGGGAGCCGGAGCCGGAGCCGGGGCCGGGGCCGGGGCCGGAGCCGGGGCCGGGGCCGGGGCCGGGGCTGGGGCCGGAGCCGGAGCCGGGGCCGGAGCCGGGGCCGGGGCCGGAGCCGGGGCCGAGGTCGGGGCCGGAGCCGGGGCCGGGGCCGGAGCCGGGGCCGGAGCCGGGGCCGGAGCCGGAGCCGGAGCCAGGGCCGGGGCCGGAGCCGGGGCCGGAGCCGGAGCCGGAGCTGTGGTCGGAGACCGGAGCCGGAGCCACAGTTATGATAACTCCACCTTAATTTTCTGTACAATAGTGTTATTTGATTATTATTGTTATTGGCGTCTAATTCATAATATATTATATTGAAATTTTAACTCTGTAAGAGCGTGCTGAAGCTGGGGAGCGCACCAGGAGGCAACTTATATTCCACCTTCTTGCCTCCCCATCGGCTCGCTGGCTTCCAGCATGCTCAATCGCTTATTAAGATTAATATCGGGATTTTATATATTTATAATATATTTCATTACTAAATTTGTATATTTAAGTTTTTTTAAATTCATTATTAAATTTGTTAAATTTTGTAAATAATTTTTATTAATTAAATTAGCGTTAAATTTGTATATTTCGTTATAACATCACTTTGTAAGAGCATGCTGAGGCCGGGAAGCGCACCAGGAGGCAACTTCTATTCCACCTTCTTGCCTCCCTATTGGCTTGCCGGCTTTCAGCATGCTCAATCGCTTATCTTTACCTACCTCATACCTGGCGCCACTGCTGGGGTGGGAGCCGGAGCCGGAGCCGGGGCCGGGGCCGGGGCCGGAGCCGGAGCCGGGGCCGGGGCCGGAGCCGGAGCCGGAGCCGGAGCCGGGGCCGGAGCCGGAGCCGGGGCCGGGGCCGGAGCCGGAGCCGGAGCCAGGGCCGGGGCCGGAGCCGGAGCCGGGGCCGGGGCCGGAGCCGGAGCCGGAGCTGTGGTCGGAGGCCGGAGCCGGAGCCACAGTTATGATAATTCCACCTTAATTTTCTGTACAATAGTGTTATTTGATTATTATTGTTATTGGTGTCTAATTCATATATTATATTAAAATTTTAACTCTGTAGGAGCGTGCTGAAGCTGGGGAGCGCACCAGGAGGCAACTTATATTCCACCTTCTTGCCTCCCCATCGGCTCGCTGGCTTTCAGCATGCTCAATTGTTTATTTTACACATCCAACTCTAGAGAACCCTCCATCTCCACCTCCGACCTCCGCCTCCACCTCCTCCATCATATGCATATAATAAATACATAAAATTTTATCATTTATTTATTATTTTATAAATATGTATTAGTTTATAAATAGCACTTAACTATGTAGTCTAATTATATTAGTATGTATATATTAGTTATCACACTACACTTCATGCGCCACTGCACACGCACTACACACCACACAAAACACACAAATACACACCACAACAAGGCGGAGTATACCGATAGCACCGCCTTGTTGTAAACAGATTACACGCCCCTGGGGTTTAGTGGGTATTCAGGACGCTTCACGTCCTGCGAGTCCCACATACCCACCCCGCAGCGTCTCGGGTTCCCTGGAGGGGAAGTCACTCATCCTGACTTCGCCTCGGGAGGCCTGGGGGCGGTGCGTGTTGGGATGCGTAAATGCATTCCCCAGTGGCTTAAAAATTTTAACTCTGTAGGAGCGTGCTGAAGCTGGGGAGCGCACCAGGAGGCAACTTATATTCCACCTTCTTGCCTCCCCATCGGCTCGCTGGCTTTCAGCATGCTCAATTGTTTATTTTACACATCCAACTCTAGAGAACCCTCCATCTCCGCCTCCGACCTCCGCCTCCACCTCCTCCATCATATGCATATAATAAATACATAAAATTTTATCATTTATTTATTATTTTATAAATATGTATTAGTTTATAAATAGCACTTAACTATGTAGTCTAATTATATTAGTATGTATATATTAGTTATCACACTACACTTCATGCGCCACTGCACACGCACTACACACCACACAAAACACACAAATACACACCACAACAAGGCGGAGTATACCGATAGCACCGCCTTGTTGTAAACAGATTACACGCCCCTGGGGTTTAGTGGGTATTCAGGACGCTTCACGTCCTGCGAGTCCCACATACCCACCCCGCAGCGTCTCGGGTTCCCTGGAGGGGAAGTCACTCATCCTGACTTCGCCTCGGGAGGCCTGGGGGCGGTGCGTGTTGGGATGCGTAAATGCATTCCCCAGTGGCTTAAAAAAAAAAAAAAAAAAAAAAAAAAAAAAAAAACCTAACCTAACCTAACCTAACCTAACCTAACCTAACCTAACCTAACCTAACCTAACCTAACCTAACCTAACCTAACCTAACCTAACCTAACCTAACCTAACCTAACCTAACCTAACCTAACCTAACCTAACCTAACCTAACCTAACCTAACCTAACCTAACCTAACCTAACCTAACCTAACCTAACCTAACCTAACCTAACCTAACCTAACCTAACCTAACCTAACCTAACCTAACCTAACCTAACCTAACCTAACCTAACCTAACCTAACCTAACCTAACCTAACCTAACCTAACCTAACCTAACCTAACCTAACCTAACCTAACCTAACCTTACCTAACCTAACCTAACCTAACCTAACCTAACCTAACCTAACCTAACCTAACCTAACCTAACCTAACCTAACCTAACCTAACCTAACCTAACCTAACCTAACCTAACCTAACCTAACCTAACTGTTACGGCCCCTTGCCTGTCCAGACGAGGGCTCAGTTCCCGGGCCCATAGAGGAACGAGCCCGGACAGGTCGAGGGGGGACCGACTAGTGAGACTACACGGGATCACTAGTGTACGATCAGTCTCGGGTCGGATGACGGCATCCAATCCGAGTCGGATAGCAATCGAGTCTCACTAGTCGATCAGTGGAAATAGTAATCAGCGACTTTTACTAGACTACTACGGCAATCGTCAACTCGGGCAGCGACAGCCTTCGACAATAGAATCACATAGACAAGAAAAATAGAAGGCCACTAACCTGGTTGATGCATGCGACGATACTCGATGCGACGCCCCCTGTAGTGGATGTGGGACAGTATGTGGCGTGAAAGTGTAAATGTGTGTGTAGGTGTGTGTGTGGGGCTTGCAACCGTAGGGCCTCTGCACCAATCAGCTCCCAGACACGTCAAACACGAACACAGCTCCAATCGTTCGTTCGCCTCCTATGAGTGGAGTGCTCAATGCAGCAGCACAGTGGGTCGCAACCCGCAACGATGAACGCGACGGTCAAAATATGTCGAACGTTCAGGCTGGCTTCAACTCCCACAAACACTCAAGCGAATAAAATAAAGTACGTGGTTCACGACACACAAGGTCAGCGGTCAATGACAGCGCGGTCTACAATTACTTAACTACCGCGAACTTTATCGCCGCTAAACGCAGCTGGGCACGCGTGTTACTAGGTAGATCCGGCGAGCGTAGCGAACTCACAAAGGCCGGCACAACAACTAGTCAATGTCCCAAACACGCGTGCAATGTCCAAAAAACCCAGCGATATCACAGCGCAAGTCGAAGCGGTCCCCAAGCAATCAGGTCCGGGGAAAACAAACCGCGGCACGAAAACGACTCCGGCGCTTCCAAACGAGCGACTCGTTGCGCAGTTATTCGGTGACTACAAACCCGCGCAAATATAAACGTGGCTACTCAAACGTAGTAATTTACGTCTCGCGACTACGCGATTCAAGACGACACGTGATCAAAATTACGTCAGCCACGCGCGGGGCACCGCTAAGTTTGTCGGTCGACAGCAGCCTGGGTCCACAAGATGAGTTCACGAATACGCACAAAAGGTCGCGCCCCCACAAAAACTGTCTATAAGAATTGACGCGGTCCCAAAACGCACGTTTCTTGGGGTACAAACCGCCGGGGCAAAAGGGCGCCGCAAAAAACCCAGCCGCACGCACGGCTGTTGCTAGCTGACTCCGAATGGTACTGTGCGCGCCCCGTTATCGCCGCGTCATTGCAGGCACAAAAAAAAAACTCTCGTAACCGAGGCGTGAGCGGGACACGCAGATAAGCGCCTCTGCGGGTTAGCGAGGGAGCGCACTATTCAATGCAAACAACCCGCCGTAACCGAAGTGCGAGCAAGACGCGCAAATGAGCGCTTCCGCGGGTTAGAGAGGGAGAACACGATTCAATACAACACAATAGACTCGGCACTCGCGCCAGCTACTCTCGCGTAAACAATCCCCCGCTCCGAATCTAAGGATGTAGATTCGCTAATTAATAGGCCGTTGGGACAACGTGACCACGGCACGTTGCAATACTGAGTCCCCTACAAATACCTCGGCCACCCGCGGAACGCCATCCGAACCAAATAACAGTTTAACAATGCGTCCACGACGCAAAATAGTGGGAGTAGATTAGATTCTTTAAGCATAACAAGATCTCCCATTCTAGACATGGCGGTGCCTACATAGTGCTTGCTCTCAACAAGTAAGTCGACGACCTCCTTCAAATAACGATTGGTTCCCTTATAATTAGTCCAGCAGTCTGTCCGAACCAAATCGGGTAGGCCGCGACGGATCACGAGGCGGCCCAGAGTGGCCACGAACGCCTCCGTGCTGAGGGCACTGACAAGTCCCAAGTGAACTGCCTTGGTTGCAAGGCAAACAAGACGCACAAGTAGGCCTCAAAAACCGAGCATTCTTAAGGTTAGAGCTCTTAACTAGAAAAGGACCGGCAAAATCGGTTCCAACACCGGCGAAAGGTCGAGCAGCCCTTACGCGGTCCGCAGGCAGGTCACCCATCACAGGCTGTGCAATGGATGCCTCCAAACGATAGCAAGCAATACAGTTGAAGATCACGCTTCGAATGGTTCGTCGGCCTGCCAAAATCCAAACTCACGCTGCAAAATGGCTGAGAGGGTATTGCAACCCGCATGAGTATTTAAAAAAGCCAAGATTATGGACCGAAGTCCGAAGCCAACACAGGACAATCTCACTGTCCGACCACGCAAAAACGTCCACCCTGTTTACCAGAGACTTCCAAGAAGCGTGGACGTGGTTTAGTAACCGGGTCAATAGTTCGGCTCCACAAGTTCAACTTAGGAATTGTTAGACGAGACCTGATAGATGCAACCTTGCACTTAGCTAGGACAAGGTGCAATGAGACTTGCTCCGAAGCGCTCACCCACCACAACGACGCAATCCAGCGCTGTGATCCGAGATCTAGCAGCGCGCGTACCATAAGCCACTCACCCTTCGGGTTGTACACCCTGACCAAAGCCGTTGGTAAAAGTACAGTCTGGCAGACCGGCTTATGGTCGTTCAAATTGTCAGGTGAGGTGGCGGTGGTGGGAGCCAAGGCAGCAGCAAGTCAACGGGAGTTGCCCCTTTCGGGCAACTCCTCTAGCCTTGGGCGCTCGTAAGGGCCTTCTTGGGGAACTTCGACCACACCGAAAGGTGGGGTTCCCCCAGGGAACACCCAAGCGTCTCTCCCGGTCTGAGGAGGTCTGGCCATGTACGACAGCCGCGGGGCGACGTAGTGCGGAAGGGGGTGTCCAGGCCATCGAGGAAGGTGTCGCTGCAACCTGGGGTATTCAGCCAGAGGAGGGGAGTATCTCCTTGGATCAGGCTGAGCGACGGCAAAACCTCCCTCAGGGTTGACAGAGGGCGGAACGCCCCCGCCCCTGGAGGGCTGCACCCCCGCCCGAGGGGGGGGTGAAGCCCTATCAAAACCAGGGGCCGCACTAACAGTGTCACCACGCCTTCTATCGGCTGGGCCTGTGACCGGTGAGGAGACTCCACTCCTGCCGGGTGTCCGCTCAACCACCTCCTGCCTACCGACGCCATTGCGGTCGAGGCAAAGAATAGGAAGGTGGTTGCCCTGACAATGGGGACAAGGCCGTTGGTGCTGGCAATTTCGTTGTAAGTGCCGACCTAAGCAAGAGTAGCACCAACGGCGCTCCCTAGCGATGGCCCTACGGGACTTGGGCGGTCTCTCCAAGAATTTAGGGCAGTCGGTCGTCGAGTGCGTGGAAGCACGGCAATAGTGACAGGGGGTCACCTCGGTCGCAGCAAGACCACTAAAGTTTAGAATTGGGCGGCGTCCAGTCTCCTGCGCTAATTCTGGCTGCTTGGAACCCCTGGTGGAAGTCGTGGGTTTAGAAGGTGGCGTCGGTCGCGCCGGCTCCTTTGCCGGTGTTCCCGAGGCCACGGCATTCTCCACCTGGCGGCTCTGTTCCTCAAGGAACTTTAAGAGGTCACTGAACGGGGGTATATAATTAGCCCCGTCCCCGCCGTACCTCTCTTCAAATCGGATCCGCAGATCGAGAGGCAGGCGGGACAGAACCAGGTGAAGAAGCCAAAAGGACCACTGATCCACCGGTAAGTCAAGTTGTCGAAGGGCGTTGCAAGCAACCACGACTGGGTCAATGATCACCTCCCGGAGACGTGCTAGGTCTTTCAAAACCGGGAGGGATATTAACTCCATCATGTGCGCGTCAGCAAGGCGGCGCACATTGGCGTAGCGCCTCTCGAGGAGTTCTCTGGCCGTGGAGTAGCTGGCGTCAGACAACTTCAAATGGCAGACTACCCCAAGTGCCTCCCCTTGAAGGGAGGTCCGCAAATAGGCCATTTTTTGGCCTGGGGATAGGTCGCGGCGGGTATGGACTAGACTGTCGAAGATGGAGATGAACCCCATCCAGTCTTGAAGCCGCCCACCAAAGTGTGGAAGGTCCAAAGTAGGCAGCCGACCCAATAGGGCGGGCTGCGGCTGCGGGCGAGGCGACTCGCACAGCATGCTCTGTCGAGCCTCGCGCTTCATTTTGGCCCCAGCCTCGAGCACATCGTCTGTGAACTCGAAGAACTGCTCGTAGTCCTTCTGGGCCGATTCTCGCGCCTCGTCGTCCTCCACTGTAGCAAGGAATTCCGAATAGGCCTCTTCAAAATGGGCTCGTCTGGCTGGGAGCTGCTCAAGGCGGTGGAGCAAGCTAGCCGTCCTGTCTGGACGAGTAATAAGCGCATGCGCGCTAGCTGCCCACCGCAGCTCATCCTGCATACGGCGCACCGGAGGCTTATGCGAAGGCATGGCGAGACTGCGCGAGAATAATTACAAGGAAGCACGAAACCAAAAAATAAACAACAAGGAAGTAGAACAAGCACAGATGCAAACACCAACACGTGCAGAACGCTAATCAAGGTCGCGGTTAACAAACGCGCGGCACGCGGTAAATAAACGCGGCGTTGCTACAAAAACGCGTGGTGTAGCGGTACAATAATCTGTGGCCGTTAACGCGGCGTATTGGTCCGACACGTGGCGTACCGCGCCTACAAACGTGTGACCGACAGAGATACGCGACGAATTAAATACGCGCAACAAATATCGATATCGACGCGCCGAACGTGTAAAAGCCGCTTAACCAAAAGGCGCGAAACCACGCTCTGCTACCAAATGTTACGGCCCCTTGCCTGTCCAGACGAGGGCTCAGTTCCCGGGCCCATAGAGGAACGAGCCCGGACAGGTCGAGGGGGGACCGACTAGTGAGACTACACGGGATCACTAGTGTACGATCAGTCTCGGGTCGGATGACGGCATCCAATCCGAGTCGGATAGCAATCGAGTCTCACTAGTCGATCAGTGGAAATAGTAATCAGCGACTTTTACTAGACTACTACGGCAATCGTCAACTCGGGCAGCGACAGCCTTCGACAATAGAATCACATAGACAAGAAAAATAGAAGGCCACTAACCTGGTTGATGCATGCGACGATACTCGATGCGACGCCCCCTGTAGTGGATGTGGGACAGTATGTGGCGTGAAAGTGTAAATGTGTGTGTAGGTGTGTGTGTGGGGCTTGCAACCGTAGGGCCTCTGCACCAATCAGCTCCCAGACACGTCAAACACGAACACAGCTCCAATCGTTCGTTCGCCTCCTATGAGTGGAGTGCTCAATGCAGCAGCACAGTGGGTCGCAACCCGCAACGATGAACGCGACGGTCAAAATATGTCGAACGTTCAGGCTGGCTTCAACTCCCACAAACACTCAAGCGAATAAAATAAAGTACGTGGTTCACGACACACAAGGTCAGCGGTCAATGACAGCGCGGTCTACAATTACTTAACTACCGCGAACTTTATCGCCGCTAAACGCAGCTGGGCACGCGTGTTACTAGGTAGATCCGGCGAGCGTAGCGAACTCACAAAGGCCGGCACAACAACTAGTCAATGTCCCAAACACGCGTGCAATGTCCAAAAAACCCAGCGATATCACAGCGCAAGTCGAAGCGGTCCCCAAGCAATCAGGTCCGGGGAAAACAAACCGCGGCACGAAAACGACTCCGGCGCTTCCAAACGAGCGACTCGTTGCGCAGTTATTCGGTGACTACAAACCCGCGCAAATATAAACGTGGCTACTCAAACGTAGTAATTTACGTCTCGCGACTACGCGATTCAAGACGACACGTGATCAAAATTACGTCAGCCACGCGCGGGGCACCGCTAAGTTTGTCGGTCGACAGCAGCCTGGGTCCACAAGATGAGTTCACGAATACGCACAAAAGGTCGCGCCCCCACAAAAACTGTCTATAAGAATTGACGCGGTCCCAAAACGCACGTTTCTTGGGGTACAAACCGCCGGGGCAAAAGGGCGCCGCAAAAAACCCAGCCGCACGCACGGCTGTTGCTAGCTGACTCCGAATGGTACTGTGCGCGCCCCGTTATCGCCGCGTCATTGCAGGCACAAAAAAAAACTCTCGTAACCGAGGCGTGAGCGGGACACGCAGATAAGCGCCTCTGCGGGTTAGCGAGGGAGCGCACTATTCAATGCAAACAACCCGCCGTAACCGAAGTGCGAGCAAGACGCGCAAATGAGCGCTTCCGCGGGTTAGAGAGGGAGAACACGATTCAATACAACACAATAGACTCGGCACTCGCGCCAGCTACTCTCGCGTAAACAATCCCCCGCTCCGAATCTAAGGATGTAGATTCGCTAATTAATAGGCCGTTGGGACAACGTGACCACGGCACGTTGCAATACTGAGTCCCCTACAAATACCTCGGCCACCCGCGGAACGCCATCCGAACCAAATAACAGTTTAACAATGCGTCCACGACGCAAAATAGTGGGAGCTGATTGGTGCAGAGGCCCTACGGTTGCAAGCCCCACACACACACCTACACACACATTTACACTTTCACGCCACATACTGTCCCACATCCACTACAGGGGGCGTCGCATCGAGTATCGTCGCATGCATCAACCAGGTTAGTGGCCTTCTATTTTTCTTGTCTATGTGATTCTATTGTCGAAGGCTGTCGCTGCCCGAGTTGACGATTGCCGTAGTAGTCTAGTAAAAGCCGCCTGTTATTTCCACTGATCGGCTAGTGAGACTCGGATATTACTATCCGACTCGGATTGGATACCGTCATCCGTACTGATCACTGTAGTCTCACTAGTCGGTCCCCCCTCGACCTGTCCGGGCTCGTTCCTCTATGGGCCCGGGAACTGAGCCCTCGTCTGGACAGGCAAGGGGCCGTAACACTAACCTAACCTAACCTAACCTAACCTAACCTAACCTAACCTAACCTAACCTAACCTAACCTAACCTAACCTAACCTAACCTAACCTAACCTAACCTAACCTAACCTAACCTAACCTAACCTAACCTAACCTAACCTAACCTAACCTAACCTAACCTAACCTAACCTAACCTAACCTAACCTAACCTAACCTAACCTAACCTAACCTAACCTAACCTAACCTAACCTAACCTAACCTAACCTAACCTAACCTAACCTAACCTAACCTAACCTAACCTAACCTAACCTAACCTAACCTAACCTAACCTAACCTAACCTAACCTAACCTAACCTAACCTAACCTAACCTAACCTAACCTAACCTAACCTAACCTAACCTAACCTAACCTAACCTAACCTAACCTAACCTAACCTAACCTAACCTAACCTAACCTAACCTAACCTAACCTAACCTAACCTAACCTAACCTAACCTAACCTAACCTAACCTAACCTAACCTAACCTAACCTAACCTAACCTAACCTAACCTAACCTAACCTAACCTAACCTAACCTAACCTAACCTAACCTAACCTAACCTAACCTAACCTAACCTAACCTAACCTAACCTAACCTAACCTAACCTAACCTAACCTAACCTAACCTAACCCAGTTGCGCGCCAACCGCCGTGGCGATCGGACGTAGTCACCCGAGCTCCTAGTGACGAAGTGACTAGCTCGGTGACATTTTCGGGGACAGCGGGACGCGTTTGGTGACTCGAAGTGACGCCTAGCTACAGTGAGTGATACGCGAGTGACGTGCAAGTGACGAGTTAGTGACCCAAAGCAACAACGGGCCTTGTATCGGCAACAGGCCTGGCGACGAGTAGCAACGGGACAGTGACGACATAGAGGCAAAAAGTTACCTGCGGAGACTTAAAGCCACAGTCACTTGTGTGTGTCACCGTTCGCACCACTTAGCCGATCATACATTGTTTTCGACGAAGCTGTGCTCGCCCTCACCAAGGAAGCATCAAGCAGCGGCTGGGGCGCTTCGATATAAGCATCGCTGGCAAAGGCGCTGTGGAGATAGCCTTTTTTCTCAGTGGAAAACTTAAGGTACATCTTGTCACCCTACTTTTACTCAACACGCGCTCTGGGAGGACTCGGCTTCTAGATCACCGAAATAAACATCCGTTTACACTGAGTGTTACGTTAACTGCTGAGATCACACAAGTTCTTGCCTACATATGCCGCAATTTTGCTCAAAAACTTCAAGAAAATAAAAGTGAAGTCGCCACGTGGTTTCAGCAACTTGTGGCCGAGAGTCCCCTTACCAGCCTTCCTGACTCCAGTTCACCAAAATAAACATCAGTATACACTGAGCGTTACGTTTACCGCTGAGATCACACAAGTTTATGCCTACATACGCTGCAAGCTCGCTCAAAAACTTCAAGAAAATAAAAGTGAAGTCGCCACGTGGTTTCGGCAACTTGTGGCCGAGAGTCCCCTTGCCAACCTTCCTGGCTTCAAGCGCGCTGTGTTTGCTGGGGGTGCCGGCGTAGGCTCCAAGCCTTAAGGCTGGTTTTTTCTGGCTGCGGTGCTGTCTTCAGGCTTTCAGTTCTGTCCGCCGGAGACGCCCACGTTAATTTAGAACCAAATCCGGTGAAGTCGCAGTCAGTCACAAGAGGACCTGAGTGACACTGGGGGACCAAAATGTCTAGCTCCTCTATTGCAAAATCAAAAAGTTCTAAATCAACCAAAGCAGCCAGGGGTAAGCCCTGCACTCCAATCAAGAAGACGGCGACTCCAGTAGAAATTAAAAACCCCACAATTCATAAGACCAGGACCATTGGTAAGGCAGATACCGGCACCTTTTCAGCGACACCCCGATGCCCTGGAATGTCATCGACACAGACGGAGAAACCATATGAAGGAGGTTCTACAAAGTCATCGGCTAAAGATAAAGAGTTACAAGACTATAGTGATCCTGAATTCGCGGATTCGGGGGTGCCTGGAACGTCGGCGCCCCTCCAAGAGTCCCAGAAACCACAACAGGGGCAAAAATCGACGGGTATCATGGTCGAGGTAATGTCGGAATACAGCGATAGCGATGAAAACTCCGACGACCCCCTAACCAGCTCACGGAGTGAAGGTGGACTAGGTCCTAATACATCGACCCCAGAAAGGACCAGCCAACAAAAGCCGAAGTCCGACTCATCCCTACTAAGAATAAGGGCACAAATCAGAGCAGCGGCAAGAGCTAACCTCGAGTCCAGCATCAGGCAGGCAAAGGAGCCGACTGAACAGGAAGTTGCCGATATTTCAATGTTGTCGGATCGATCAGTAGCAGGGGGCGGGGACCTGCATGAAATGCCTCGCCTCGCTAACAAACTCCTTCAGCATACTAAAGCCAAATTAGAAGAGAGCAGAAACCTCAAGCAGGAGATTCGAGAGGCAGTGTGCAGCGGAGTCCATGGATTATATGAAATGATTCTACGACTGGCAGACTCTCGGAACAGGCACATAGCCGAGAAAGAGAAGGCTCGCGCCAATTATGAACATCAGCTTGCTAGATTAGAAGCAAGACATAGTGCAGCGCTGGATTCCCTGCTACGGTCCCACCATGAAGCACAACAAAAGCTGTTGGAAGAGGTTAAAGCCGCACATAAAGAGGCTGAGTCCACAAGGTGGCTTACTTATGAAGTGGAGGCCCACGGTAAAGAGCACACAAAAATGCTAGAGAGACTGGCCACCAAAGTTGACTCAAACTCTGAGCCAATGCAGGCAGGCGCCGCCCCGGCTTCTGAACAAGACAAACATGCGGCGACTCAGATCTTCAGCCAGGAGCTACGAAGAGTCCAGGAGGACATAGCTACTCTTAGACTGGAAATCGGCACCTTAAACATGACGCTGGACGCGTCCACCCGTCAAATCAGTGGAACAGCTCCATCTACTACTCAACCGACCAGTAGACGCGCAAGGCAGGAAGGCGGACTAGACCTGAGCAAGGAAACACCCCCCAAGACGTACGCCGACGCGCTCGCAACCCCGAAGTTTGGAATAATGCTAGAATCGGTGGAGCCGAGGCATACTAGCGAGGACGTCCTCAAACAATTAAAGGGAAGCGTAGACCTGATTGAGATGGGCATTGGAGTCAACAAGGTGACTAAAATCAGCAAACAGAGGGTCATCATCAACTGCGATTCGGCTGCTGACAGAGAAGTCTTACTGCATACCATCAAAGAGAAGAACAAAAGTTTGACAGTAGCCCAAACGCGACCCAAGAATCCACTTTTACGTCTGGTAGGAGTAACAGCTGACCTAAAGGACGCAAAGATTGAGGAAGCAGTCCTTAACCAAAACCGCAGTCATCTCGTGGAACTATCGGAGGAAGAGAAAAAGGTTAAGGTTGTCAGGAGGATAAGGGGAAGAACGAGCGCATTGAACAACGTCATCCTGGAGACCAGCCCGATTCTGTGGCAGCGCCTACAGGGCAAAAAGCTTAGAATTGGGTATCAGATGGTCGATGCATTGGATTAGACCCCCCTGATCCAATGTTACAACTGCTTAGGGTTTGGCCACAGGGCCCGAGACTGCGACAAAGACACCAAATGTGGACACTGTGCGGGCCCCCACGACACCAGGAAATGCAACTCTAGGAATCTACCGCCACGCTGCACTAATTGCACAGCCCTGAACTTAGAAAATTCTCATCCCGCCTACAGCTTCGCATGCCCGGAATGGAGACGGAGGGACAGACTGGCCCGGGCAGCAGTCTCTTACTGCTAAGGGCAGCCACGGCGCAGACGCAGGACTGGCTACCGGCGATAAGCCGGAGCCTCTCAAAATGGCACAGGTCAATCTAGGTAGGGGCTACTCGGCCCAGAAAGAGTGCATCCGAGAGGCTATCAGAGAAAATATCTCAATCTTGTTACTGCAGGAACCATACGTTGGCGCTATGGCCCACGTCTTAAGCAGGCACAGGGTAATACAAAAGCTTACCAATGATCGCGATAAACCAGTTAAATCGGCAGTCTTTGTCCTTAACCGCAGTTTACTAGTGACTGAAAACCCGGACTTGATTTCAGAAAACATAGTGGCTTGTAAAATTAAGCTAGGAAATAGGGAAGTAGGCATTCTATGCGTCTATCTTGAAAAAGACCAGGATATTGAAGAGGACCTTGCGAAAGTCAGTAGAGCAATGGACTGTCTCGGCACGCCCGACTTCATCATTGGTGGCGACATCAACGCTAAGAGCCCCTGGTGGGGTTGCGATGCTGAGGACAGGAGGGGAGCGAAAGTGGCGCAATGGCTAGCCAGTACAGGTTTGGAAGTGATGAACGAAGGAAAGACCCCTACGTTTCACACCATTAGAGGGAACACGATCTGCAGCAGCATCGTAGACATAACGCTCTGTTCCGGAAGCCTTTATGAAAAGGTCTCGGGATGGCGAGTTGATCCAGATATGGTCACCCTGTCAGACCATAGAGCAATCAAGTTTGAGTATATGGGAAATAGCACACCACCGGCCGAAGCACCTAGGACCTCCACTAGGGTGTACAATACGTCCAAGGCCAAATGGGGATTATTCCAGGAAACTCTCAGGACGGAGCTCGCCGCCAGTAACGTTACACTAGAACATATAAGAGTCCTGGAGGGCGAGGAAGAGCTGGAATTAATGATCGCACAATACCTGACGTGTGTCACCAAGGCGTGTGAGGGCGCCATACCACAACTACGTAGAACAGTGAGACTTGGTAAAACTGAATGGTGGACAGAAGAGCTTACGGCTCTAAAGAGGAACAAGATTCGCCTCAGGAGGAGAATAAAGAAGGCCTGCCCAGATAGAAAGCAGATGGTAATACAAGAGTACCTAGCTGCTAAAGAGCAATACAAGCTTAGCATGCTACAGGCCATAACCACTAGCTGGAAGGACTTCTGTACCCGACAGGATAAGGAATCTATATGGCAAAGCATCTACCGCATCACTGTCAAGTGCCTACGCAACTCCGAAGACAAGTTATTGAGGTCCCCCTCGACCAAGGAGATTATGACGCCTCAGGAATCCGCTGATTTGTTGGCTCGGACCTTCTATCCGCAGGATGAACTTCACCTAGACACCGACACACAGAGAGCGACGAGAGATAAAGTAGATAGTTTCCTGCGTGGCGTAGGAGACTTCAGCGACGAAACATCTACAGCCTTCACTCATCTAGAGGTAGAGAATGCCCTAATGTACATGAGCCCGAAAAAGGCTCCCGGAGGAGATGGCATGACGGCCGATATATGCCAGAAGGCGTATCGGGGCGCCCCAGATACTCTGCTAGCCCTTTACAACAAGTGCATCACAATTGGCCACTTTCCTAGGGCTTGGAAGAATGCAGTTGTAAAAATTATTCCAAAGCCAAACCGGGAGGACTATGCTTCACCAAAGTCATATAGACCCATTGGCTTGCTCCCTGTATTCGGCAAGGCCCTTGAAAAATTGTTCACTAATCGAATCCTGTGGCAACTGGGCAAGAAGGGAGCGCTTAGTAGCAATCAATTTGGCTTCATGCCACAGAGGGGCACCGAAGATGCACTGTACACGGCGATGGGAGTGATCAAAGGTGCAGTCAAGAACAAAGGATTGGCAGTGGCGGTGTCACTGGACATTGAGGGCGCGTTTGATAACGCGTGGTGGCCCGCCATTCTAGAGCAGCTGATTAAAAAGGAAGTCGATGCGCCTCTGATAAGACTGGTGGCCAGTTACCTCAAATCAAGAAGTGTGACAGTTAAGTATGCAGGAGAAGAGTCCATCAGAGAAACAAACAAGGGCTGCATACAGGGATCAACCTGTGGGCCCCTCCTGTGGAATATTCTACTTGACGGACTTCTAGAGGACGTGGAGGACCATCCAATCCACGTCCAGGCCTTCGCGGATGATTTACTGCTGATAGGATCCGGTAATGATGGTACGGTGGTGGAAACAGGACTCAACAGAGCGTTGGAAACGATTACCAACTGGGGCAAAGCAAACAAGCTAAAATTTGCTCCAAATAACCTTTCCCCCGTCAAACGCATAGGGCTTGTGCCCCAGACATTCGTAAATCGCCGCGTCAAACGCACAAATCCTGTGCGCGGAGCAACTTCACTCTCTTTGACCACGTGATGATCGATGGTCGAGTTTTATTTTTACAGACTATTGCGCTAGTTTTGTTATCTGTATTCATGGCATCAAATTATCGTTTCGAACGTTGGTAGTAGTGTCCCGATGCCTCACGAAGCCGAAAAAAACTATCGAGCGACCGCGTCAGCCGCCATTTTGCGTTCACCAATTTTTTACGTGTTCGTGCGAGAGACCGCTTCAAGCAAAGAAAAATGTTTTCGAAAAGGAAAAAGTGAGTGTTATTACTAGATAAAATGTCTAAAATACTAAGAATAAACTGTTTATTTAGTGTAAATAAGTGTTTCATGGGAATACGTAGGATTTCGTAACAAAATTAGCTTGTAACTTTTGGAATGCTGGAAATTTTCATGGTTGACATGTGGTTGACCCATTTTTAGTGGCTTTATTTTGCCATTAGTTTTGATTTTGTGTTTTTGCTGTATAGATAAGTATGTAGTGTATTTATCCACGAAACTATTTCAATAATTAGATTCGCACTGTGCATCGTAAAAAGTAACTATTTTGTATCTGAAAGTCAAAACAACCTTTAGACCTACTTACTCGGTAATGGGGCTATTGGTACCGACAGAAAAAATATAACTTTCTTGAAATTATTTGTTCGTGATATGATTTTATATTCTTAGTTAGTATTCTATCCGCAGTAGGTATATTGTATCCCTGTTTCGAATAACGAAAATTCGTAGTTTTTTTTTTAATAATTTTTTTTTAATTTATTTATTTATTTTTATTTTTATCTTTGTTTGTATGTATGTATGTATGTATGTGTACCTATATGTATAATGCGCGTGTGTGTGTGTGTGTGTTTGTTTGTGTGTTTTACATAATCCAGTTATATAATATATTTATATTTTTTATTTATATCTTTGTAGGTATGTATGTATGTATGTGTTTATTTTTTATTTATTTATTTATTTTTATCTTTGTTTGTATGTATGTATGTATGTATGTATGTATGTGTACCTATATATAATGCGTGTGTGTGTGTGTGTGTGTGTTTGTTTGGTGTTTTACATAATCCAGTTATATAATATATTTATATTTTTTATTTATATCTTTGTATGTATGTATGTATGTGTTTATTTTTTATTTATTTATTTATTTTTATCTTTGTTTGTATGTATGTATGTATGTATGTGTACCTATATGTATAATGCGTGTGTGTGTGTTTGTTTGTGTGTTTTACATAATACAGTTATATAATATATTTATTCAGATTATCAGCGTTGAGGGCGGCGTCCCGATCTCGGTCGCGCTCTGGCTCAGTGACGCCGTCGCATTCGCCGTCGGGGCAAGGCCGGAACCGCCCAGCATCGGCGGCGCGGCGCGCTCTAATACTGAGCCAGGCGCTGGCCGGGACGCCAAGAAATCCCCAGCTGTCACCACCAGCGTCGTCCCGATCACGTTCGCGGTCTGGCTCAGTAACGCCGTTGCCGTCGCCGTCGCCGGGGCCAAGCTGGCAAGCCTCTGCGGCGCGGCGCGGCCTGATACTGAGCCAGGAGCTGACCGCCACCCCCCGGATTCCAGTTCTTTCACCCTGCCCACCCCCGCCACCAAAGACGGATGTGTAAGTACATTTACAATTTTTTTTTGCACTACTTTATTTTAGTTTACTTCATTTTTTTTTATTTACCAACAGACTGATACCGGCGCTCAGGGTGAATAGGACTCCCGGGGGGTCACTGAACGTGGTTGCGGGCGACGCTCTAAGAAAAACGCCAGGGGGCTCTCTCCGTCCCGCCGCCGCTGCTGCTGCTGCTGCTCCTGCCGCTCCTGCCCCACGAAGGTAAGTTTAAATTTTACAATGCGTATAAATTTGTTAGGGCACATAACTCTAGGACCAATGGACGTTGGGGACCCAAGGTGCTGGGAATGGCGGCCACGTACTGGAAAGCGCAGTGTTGGTAAAACCCCCAATAGATGGAAGGACGACGTAAACGGGGGTCGCTGGCTTTAGACAGCATGAAATCGTGACATTTGGCAGTAATTTCAGGAGACCTATGTCCAGCAGAAGCAGCAGCATGTGGTAATAAAGATTTTTTTTTACAGCTTCTACAACTATACAGAAGCCGTGGAGGAGATGGGCCTGCAGGAGGAGGAGTTGGGCGACGTGACGGAGACGGAGCCCTGGACGCTAAACCGATGGCTGGGGATATTCCCATCCGATACTGGGCGCCTTAGCCCTACTGATTCAGTGGGAGCGCCTTTTGCATACGATGGTTCAGGTGCTTCTGGGTTTGCTGTAGCTCCAGCTTCAGCTTCAGCTCCAGCTCCAGCTACAGCTTCCACAAGTGCTGCAATCGTTGCAAAAGACGCTGCTGCTGACAATGTTATGCCATCTACGTCGGGGATGGTAGCAACACGTATCACTAGGCCTAAGGATGGTGATGGCAGTGACATGGACAGTGAGTATGACGACGAGTTCGACGAGCCCACTGCCTGTGTCGCTGCCTTACCCGGTATGGATAGGAATATCCCCGACGATGACCAGTTGGACGAACCAGAGATAAATATTGTACATGCACTTGAGAATGCAATGGATGATGCTGCTGATCGTCTTGGTGTATCTACTAGTTATAATTGGGTAGATAATTACGAGTCGTTCAGGGGTGTTCCTGAAGTATTTTCAGGTCCTACACCTGGGCCAGTCGTAGATTATGATACGCCCTATGATGCTTTTGTTGATATCTGGAATAAAGACATCATAGAGCTTATCGTCCGAGAGACTAACAGGTACGCTCAACAGACGATTGATAGGATGAAAGCCGAAGGGACTCTAAGGCGATCATCTCGTCTGCATAGGTGGACCCCAACTGATGCAGACGAGATAATGACCTTATTTGCCGTTTATATGTACATGGCACTTGATCTTCGGACATCACAACATGAGTATTGGAAGCAAGGGGATTTCCTGGAAATGCCAAAGTTCGGAATCCTCATGTCTTACAACCGCTTCATCTTGTTGAGCAAATTTCTGCACTTTGTGGATAATTCTGATGTGAGTCAGACTGTGTCGCATAGTGAGAGGAACAAGCTTTCACCGAGATTAGCGAAATTAAGCCCCGTGATCTTGCATCTCAATGAAAAATTTTCCTCCCTGTACAATTTAGCTTCTGAAATTTCCGTCGATGAGTCTTTGACCTTATTCAAGGGCCGCTTGTGCTGGGTCCAGGCGATAAGGACAAAGGCTGCGCGTTTTGGCATAAAATCCTATGAGCTCTGCGAGTCACGAACCGGCTATTTGTATAAATTTCAAATTTACACCGGGAAGAATTCTGCGGACACCAGGACTGCTGATGACGCACCAAGTACTGATCTGGGCGGCAAGAGTACTAAAGTAGTACTCGATTTATTAGAAACCCTGAAACATCGGGGACACCGTGTGACGATGGACAATTTTTATAATTGTCCTGCGTTGGCAAGGTACCTGAAGAGTTTGGGTTTTGATTGTTTGGGGACATTGCGTCCAAGCCGGCGTAACGTGCCCGAGGCGATATCCAAGTTTCCGAAGAAGGCACCAAAAGGTAAAATCATAGCTCGCCACTGTGGGGATGTTTCCATTGTAGCATGGAAAGATACCAAAGCGGTGACTATGATTTCTACCTGCCATACGGACGAGACTTATGTCGGCTCGAAGGCAGGTAGACCGTTAGTGAAACCGGTTTGTGTGAGAGATTACAACAATACAATGGGAGGTGTTGATCTCAAAGATCAAAAACTCTCAATGTACTTGTTGGAGCGAAAGCGCGGAGTGAAATGGTACATAAAGATGTTTAGGAGGCTGCTCAACGTAAGCATCCACAATGCATACGTTATGTTTGTAAGTTCTTTGGTTCGTCGAGACAAACTTACGGTGACGCATCGTGAGTTCAGATTTATGTTGGCTCGATCATTGGCTGAGAAGCATCTACGACGCTCTCAGCCAATTATTAGCAGCCACGTACATTCATCTCAAATCATGAGGCTGAGGAAGGATGTTTTCCACGACCCAACGACGGTCAGACCAAAACGTGTGCGTTGTCGTGTTTGCCTTGAGAAGGAAAAACGCACTATGGTTCGAACTAAATGCGTCACTTGCGACGCGTTCCTGTGTCTTGAAAACTGCTGGCGAGAGTGGCACTCTACAGAAGTTCTCAATCCGCAGAGAACGCGTGGGCGAAAGCGACGCAATGAGTAGAATCAAAGTGCGTTGTGTAAATGGTGTCTGAAAGTGGGATATGAATGGGAAAGTTTGGATCCAGTCTTCTCAAACAATTATTATAATAAATAGCACAGTTGCCGTTGGTACCTAATCGTAATTGCCAGATAAATTACTTTAGTTACGATTAGTACGTGGAAGAATTCTTACGTTTGGCGAAGTATATGTTTGTAAGTTTGTTTTGGGGAGGTATTTTTGATATGTATGTACGTTTGTTTTATTCGTAATAGTCATTTTGGTATGTCCCATCATATGCATGTTTGTATAAAAAGCAGTTTAACTTCGGCTTTGGTCTCCATTGTTTCTTTTCCCGGCGCAAGTGCTTACATTTTTATTCTGGTTCGACTGGCTGGTGGTCTAGCCCCACTGTAAATAAAATGAATTTCTGTAAATAATTTTGATTTGTATAAATAATGTAAATAATTTGTGTAAATGTAATGTAAATTTGTGTAAATGATGTATATTTCGCTTTGAATTTATGTAAATATTTGTGTTTTGTACATAATGTTGCTAATATTTGTGATGTATATTTATTTTGATACATTTTCAATTTGCTTTGGGGTCAAAGCAGACATTGTGTTAATTTTCGTAATGCAAATTACATTTGTTATGTCAGTATTTTTGATTTTCGCCTTAGAAATAAGATAATTATAAAAAAAAACAATAATTACAAAAAAAAAGATTTATTACATTTTCATGGTACAGTACAGTATTTTGTTCGTTATTCAGAATTGATTTTCGCCTTAGAAATAAGATAATTATATAAAAAAAACAATTATTACAAAAAAAAGATTTATTACATTTTCATGGTACAGTACAGTATTTTGTTCGTTATTCAGAATTGATTTTCGCCTTAGAAATAAGATAATTATATAAAAAAAACAATTATTACAAAAAAAAAAGATTTATTACATTTTCATGGTACAGTACAGTATTTTGTTCGTTATTCAGAATTGATTTTCGCCTTAGAAATAAGATAATTATATAAAAAAAACAATTATTACAAAAAAAAAGATTTATTACATTTTCATGGTACAATATGTAGAATAATATAATATGATTAAAATTATAATTTAACTTTTTTTTTCATGTATCATAACATATGAATTATAAGTTTTCAAGATGTAAAAATAATTAAAAAATCTGATCATATAAATAAATCAAGAGTATGTTATAAGATAATATGTTGTTTCATTTACCATCACACTAATATTATAACCGCCTAAAAGTATAAAAACAGAGGGTTAGTTTGTAGGTGTGTATGTTTGTTACTCCTTCACACCGCCCTACTTGACCAATTGGGCTGAAATTGAGAATAGGCTATATTTTATTTATATAGATTTGTCAAAAAACTGAAACCGATACCTAGTATAGATACTAGGATCATGCTCTGACTTATCCCTTGTTTACATCACAATTGCAATATTTGTTCTTACAAAATTTGAGATCACTAGATCATGCCTTATAATAACACCGTTGTACTGGTAATGATATTATACCTATCTCTTTACTAGTATATTTTTACAATATTATTGATTTTTGCTCATATACTCATCTTTATTACTAAACTATATAAATAACATCGAAAAATAATAAATAACTATGATATTATGTTACAAAAATAAATAAAAGGGGCGTTTATTTTTTTTCAACACTCCGATGTTTTTGGCAACGCTACTTTACGTTAGTTATCTATCGCGCGCGCGAGCATGGCAGTCGCGCCATTTCGCAAGTCGCTTGTGTTTTGTAAAATGGTTTATTATAGTGAAACAAATGAGTTTTGAATCAAACAAATGAAGTTTATTGATAGTAGAAGTATGTATTTAGTGTTTAGTGCGGCAGTGTTGGAAAATATTATCAAACAATTAGTGAAATGAGACGAAATATTTCCAGACTACGTGTAAGTTTTTCAATAACTTTATTTACATTTCGGAAATAACCTTTTTGGTGCTTTTACGGACATAAACACATATGTAGTCAAGTAGGTCATTTCGTAACGAACAAAACGGTATAAGATACATGTCATAACCTTTATGCATAATTGAGAAATATAGAATTTACTAAATGCATGCGCAAATTTTCAAGTGTCTAAAAATAGCGCGGACGCGCGGCGGAGATACGTAATTAGAGGGGGTCCGACGCTCGAAGGGATAAGACCCAGGTAATCTTAATTACCAAAAAATTGAAGTACCACACACCACAGCTAGTTATGGACGGAGTTTCGCTGCCCTACTGCGACAGTATGAAGGTCTTGGGCTTAACTATTGACCGCAACCTTAGCTTCCTGGCGCATGTCGAGCAAGTCACTAAGAAGACAATAAACCTATATAAGATTATTTCAAGGACAGCAAGAGCAAAATGGGGGCTGAACCCGACCATTATTAGAACCATATACGTCGCAGTAGTGGAACCGACAATGCTGTATGCTGCTAACGTTTGGGCGGACAAGTGCCACACGGTGCAAATTAAGAAAAGGCTTGACAGGGTGACCAGGTTGTTTGCCATTATGATGAGCAAGGCGCATAAGACAACCTCACTCTCATCCAGCGCTATGCTAGCCAGAATTCTGCCACTGGACATAAGAGCAGAAGAACAGCTGCGTATTTACGAGGTCAAAAAAGGAACCCCACTCCCCCAACTACCTGGAAGAGAGCTAGAGAAACCAATCAGTCCTTACGATCTACCACATCCAAGGGAGAGGACGAAAATAGAATTTGGGTTTGTTAACGACGCGGAAGAGCTGGGAGCTCTCACTGGAGAGAGTACAATGGCATACACAGACGGAAGCAAGATACAGGGCAAGATTGGTGCCTCGGTTAGCCTGTTCAGGGGTGGAGAGGAAATAAAAAACTTCACCCTGAGACTGGCAAACCATTGCACCGTCTTCCAGGCCGAACTTTTAGCAATAAGGAGAGCTTCCCAGTACTTCGCCCAGCAAAAAACACCTGCACAAGCGAGACTCCTGAGCGACTCGAGGTCGGCGTTAGAATCAATCGCAGATCCAAACTGCCTTACTGCATTGGTGGACGATATTCGCCGGCACATAGGGGTTATTAGACAGCGCGGTGGAAGGCTGGACCTGTACTGGATTAAGGCTCACAATAACTTGCCAGGAAACGAGAGAGCAGACGAGCTGGCCAAGACAGCAGCCCTTCAGTCAAAGAAGGCCATTGCTTACGATTGCTTCCCTCTATCCTATGCAAAGCGCCTCATTAGAGAGAATTCAATAGCAAGATGGCAGGAGCGCTACACCACTGCTCCGACGGGAGCCACAACTAAGACTTTCTTCCCTGACGCAAAGGAGGCCTACCACACCCTGCGCAATATCTCCATGGACAACACCCTGGCGCAATTATTTAGCGGACATGGCGGTTTTAGAAAATATCTGTATAGATTTAAGCTTGTTCCGGATCCATACTGTGTTTGTGATAACAGCACTGAGGAAACGGTCGAGCACGTTATCCTTGAGTGTCCCAGGTTCTCTTCCCTCAGGCTGGATTGCGAACACGGTATGGATCTGGACCTAACTGCTAAAAACCTGCCACTGGCGATAAAGGACAAAGACTGTCGGCCGCACTTCCTCAATTTTGCCACCGAGGCAGTGAGGAGGGCGGCAAAAGCCAACGGAGCTAGAGTAAAGTAGCTGATAGTTACTAGCCATAGTTATACTATTGTAAGTTAGTTGTAGTAAATATTGTTGGATTTGAAAAAAAAAAAAAAAAAAAAAAAAAAAAAAAAAAAAAAAAAATTTGCGTCCTTCAGGCGCGCAACTCAAAGGAGTATCCTAATTTAAGTTTTTCTCTTATAGATCTAAGGTTGTTGCCACATCCGAAGCAACAGTATTGCAAAAAAAAAAAAAAAAAAAAAAAAAACCTAACCTAACCTAACCTAACCTAACCTAACCTAACCTAACCTAACCTAACCTAACCTAACCTAACCTAACCTAACCTAACCTAACCTAACCTAACCTAACCTAACCTAACCTAACCTAACCTAACCTAACCTAACCTAACCTAACCTAACCTAACCTAACCTAACCTAACCTAACCTAACCTAACCTAACCTAACCTAACCTAACCTAACCTAACCTAACCTAACCTAACCTAACCTAACCTAACCTAACCTAACCTAACCTAACCTAACCTAACCTAACCTAACCTAACCTAACCTAACCTAACCTAACCTAACCTAACCTAACCTAACCTAACCTAACCTAACCTAACCTAACCTAACCTAACCTAACCTAACCTAACCTAACCTAACCTAACCTAACCTAACCTAACCTAACCTAACCTAACCTAACCTAACCTAACCTAACCTAACCTAACCTAACCTAACCTAACCTAACCTAACCTAACCTAACCTAACCTAACCTAACCTAACCTAACCTAACCTAACCTAACCTAACCTAACCTAACCTAACCTAACCTAACCTAACCTAACCTAACCTAACCTAACCTAACCTAACCTAACCTAACCTAACTTAACCTAACCTAACCTAACCTAACCTAACCTAACCTAACCTAACCTAACCAAATCACTGTTTCAGTCGCCTCACACAGGATTCGCTCACTTCTCGCGCAAACGAACTTCTGGTCTTGCTTCTCCTCGGTCTCGCGCAACTTTCTAAAGGGTCGCTAGTTTTCGCCCGCGACTTTGCCTGCTTTTCGTCTTAGGAAAAATCGGTTTTTCTTTGGTATTTTCGCCAAGAAAAATCCGACAGTTCCCAATCTTGTAACATCAGACGCGGCTTGCAAAGACGCGTACGACGCGCCCTCAACCTCTCGGATCGGACGTCGCGTTGCGGAGATATTCGGGAAAAACCTCGAATTTCGTTTGATCGAAAAGTCTTCCTTAGGGGTACTGAATCGGCGAAATTAATCACTGTTTCAGTCGCCTCACACAGGATTCGCTCACTTCTCGCGCAAACGAACTTCTGGTCTTGCTTCTCCTCGGTCTCGCGCAACTTTCTAAAGGGTCGCTAGTTTTCGCCCGCGACTTTGCCTGCTTTTCGTCTTAGGAAAAATCGGTTTTTCTTTGGTATTTTCGCCAAGAAAAATCCGACAGTTCCCAATCTTGTAACATCAGACGCGGCTTGCAAAGACGCGTACGACGCGCCCTCAACCTCTCGGATCGGACGTCGCGTTGCGGAGATATTCGGGAAAAACCTCGAATTTCGTTTGATCGAAAAGTCTTCCTTAGGGGTACTGAATCGGCGAAATTAATCACTGTTTCAGTCGCCTCACACAGGATTCGCTCACTTCTCGCGCAAACGAACTTCTGGTCTTGCTTCTCCTCGGTCTCGCGCAACTTTCTAAAGGGTCGCTAGTTTTCGCCCGCGACTTTGCCTGCTTTTCGTCTTAGGAAAAATCGGTTTTTCTTTGGTATTTTCGCCAAGAAAAATCCGACAGTTCCCAATCTTGTAACATCAGACGCGGCTTGCAAAGACGCGTACGACGCGCCCTCAACCTCTCGGATCGGACGTCGCGTTGCGGAGATATTCGGGAAAAACGGTTTTTCCAGTCCCGCCCACCCGCCCTTTATTGTATATAGAAGAAGCGGGGGCAAATTTTGACGTAAAAATTTTTATTTGCGTATCTCGTGGAGTATATTGAGAGGTCCCAGAATCTGGTCGTGAATCGTCTGGCACTCATACCCTTCACGAGTTATTTACATTGACAAATAGACAATTTACCTATTATAATAGAAGGTTTTAGTTGGAATTTGGACGCTGTACCGTAGTGAGAACCTAGGTAGGGAATAACGCATATTTAAATCAACTTAACTGGTAGCGTTTTTCTTACAATTGTTGTTGTACTGTTCGGACTGCTCTCTATATAATCAGCTCACTTATTTACATCTCACCGGACATTATGTCGTCGGAGGACGAATGTGCTTTCGCAGACTGCGCTGACAATTTTGTGTTGAACTACAGCGACGAGGGTAGTAATTCAATGGGCTCAACGCAGAGCACGGGTGAGGCGGCGCCTCGCGAATCTGGTCTTGTGAGGAAATTACACATCGAGCAGCTACCTGGATCATCTACTTGTGATAAGGGCGTTGACAATGGCGTTGCAGGTGGCGAGCTGGCGGTCGCCGGCGCGAGTCAGCCTACTGCGCGAGCGGCTCGACGGGCACCACGCCAGCCTCCTCCTTGCCTCCCACCCGAGCTTCCCGCCTCAGCAGATGACGTGGTTGACCTTTCATCTCTTTCGAGAGTTATCAAGCTTCTCTCCACAACAGCCATTAAAGCGGTCACTGAAGGGAAAAGCGTCACTGCATCAAACAAAAGGTTGGTGGTTGCCCTCGCTGTGGAGACGCAAAAAGCGATAGACGTATACGTACGCCGAGCTCCGTCTCTGGCAGCGATGGCAACTGAACCCACCACTAACGCCTCAACTAACTCGGTTCACGTCGCTAACCCTTCTTCGTCGGTCGCCTCTGCCCCTGTGAACCCAGCCTCTACCTCGACCGATGAGTTAAAAAAGGAGCTCTCCACCTGCATCAGCGAAGTGAGGAGGCTCCGTGGTGACCTCGCCGCCGTTGGCTCCGTCCTCTCGTCGGACGCACGAACAGCATCATACGCACAGGCGGTGGGGCGTCCCGTAAACAAGCAGGTAGGCACCCGACAAGCCCCAACACCCGTCGCGGATGCTGTTCCAGCGCTTCCGCTGTCTTCGAGGCCGGCGCTACTGGTTACAACGAAAACACCGGTGGGCACAAGACAGGAGGCCGTCGAGGCCTTTAGGAAAACCATTAGTTTCAGAGATGCGAAATATGCGCCTGCAAAGGTGGCTCCTCTCTCGAAAAACAAACTTAGAGTCGAGTTTGACTCTCACCGGGACTGCGACGATGCATTTGAACGTATAAAGAACTCTACTCAGGCCCTTGTAACGGCTGAAATCGCTAAAAAACTGAAGCCTATGTTTATACTCAAGGGCATCTCCACTGAAATGCCTGCAGAGGACCTGGTGGGAGTCATTCTGGGACAAAATACAGAACTAGATGGATTCGACAGCACGGATTTGTTATTAAAGTTCAAAAGGAATAACAGGAACGACAAGCTCTACAATTGCGTCTTTGTAGCCAGCCCGAAACTGTTTCGTGCGGTGATGTGCATGGGTAGGTTAGGGGTGGACCATCAGCGCGTACACGTAGAAGAGTTTTCTCCTTTTCTACAATGCCATGCATGCCTGCAATTTGGCCATACGAACAAGCGGTGTACCGTGGACATTAAGCCCTGCGCCCACTGCGCTTCCGTGGATCACAGCAGCAACAGCAAGGACTGTCCAGCGCAGGCCAGTGATAGCCCTAGCGCTGTAAAGTGCTACAACTGTTGCAAAAATAATGCCAAGTTCAATCTCGACAACAACACAAACCACAAAGCAACGTCTTTATCCTGCCCCATACTCCGAGCCATGAAAAAGCGAACAGAAAATAGGATCGATTATGGATCAGATTAGAACACTCAAGATTATTCAGTGCAATTTGGACAGGTCGAAAAATGCTCTTTTAGAATTTGTTCGCTTTTTCGTGTCCGAGAAATATTCTGTAGCACTAGTCTCAGAGCCATATGTTGGCGCCAATAACTTTGTTAAAAACATTCCCGGTGTTCAGATACATCAATTTCCCAGTTCTACGGGCAGGGTAAAGGCTTGCATTTTTGTAAGGGATGGAACGAATTGGTTCAGTGCGCTGAGCCTTTCACAGTATTCCACTACAAACATGGCTGTTGTGCAATTGACCATCGGCGTTACTAAATTACTACTGGCATCAGTGTACGTCGAACCGGACACGGATGTTTCGGGCACACTTGACCGGCTAGATTTTTTCCTTGGGAGCGTTGGCAACTCCCGCTGCGTCGTGGGGGGCGATTTTAATGGTTGGCACCCTATCTGGGGCAGCGGGAGGGCTAACGCTCGCGGACAGGTTGTGACCGACATCGCGCACGGCCGTGACCTCTACTTCTGCAACACTGGCGGTTTACCAACATTCGAGACTGTCAGTCACGGTCGACCGCGGGCTTCTATTATTGACTTGACGTTGGCCTCCGCATCCGCTATCGATCTGGTTAGCGATTGGGTCGTCAATTTTGAGGCTTGTCCGACTTCCCAACACAATGCCATAACTTTTTCGATAGCCATAAGCAATAACTTTAGTCATCAACAGGGAAACAAAACGCATTCCACCTATAGATACAAGAGTCACAAAGCAAACTGGGCTACCTTCAAGACTGAACTCCACACACTTATGGTCGGATCAAACTTGCTCGACACCGAAATTATGAATCTCGACACTGACAGTCTTGAGCGATATATTGACAGGGTTGTAAACATCATTCATGCGGCGTGTAAGGAATCTATGCCTACCAGAGGTTCAGGCGGGAGTTTTAAGCCGCCCTGGTGGACAGATGATTTGGAGGCTCGTAAGAGAGAGGTTATCGGGCTCCATCGGCGGCTTCATACCGCCACACGACGCGACTCTACAACTGACGAGGAAGTCGGCCGTTTGGCTGAAGATCTTAATGCTAAGCGTACGCTGTACGCACAAGAGCTCAGGGAGGCTTCAACGGCCGACTTTCGAGACTTTTGTAATCTGCAAACAAAAGAAAATGTGTGGTCTCTTACGAACCGGTTACTAAAAGACACGGCTCCGCGCCGACCACCCACCACCTTTAAAGTTGATGATGGACACACTACCGATGCGAAGCAGACTGCTGCAGCGCTACTTGACAACTTCTACCCCGACGATACGCCCGACCGCTCAGCACGGCATCACCACTTAAGAACTCATGAACGCGACAAACCCGACACTCTTGATGAGCCTCCCTTCGTTGTCGAGGAGGTGCTGGAAGTGCTCAAGACCATGAATGCGAAAAAAGCGCCAGGCATGGATGGCCTTACATCGGACATTTGCACACAATTCGCGCTAGCATACCCCCAGCTTATGGTGGACATCTTCAATAGATGCTTAGAACTGCAGCACTTCCCTCGGCAGTGGAAGCGGGCTTTCGTTAAAATCATTCCCAAACCCAATAAGACAGACTATACCGCTCTCACATCCCATAGGCCAATCGGGCTAATCCCTGTATTTGGAAAGGCTTTGGAGAAGCTCTTCATCAAAAGGGTTACGTTCGTTTCTGCTCGGGCCGGTAAACTAAATAGTCGCCAGTTCGGGTTTAAGGAGCAAACCAACACCACAGCAGCTATCTCCACAGCACTAGAAGTCGTCCGCTCTGCGAAACAGAGGAAGCAACTAGTGGTCGCTGTATCGCTGGATATTAAGGCAGCGTTCGACAATGCATGGTGGCCTGCTCTCTTTGAAGGCCTCAGGCGCATTGGCTGTCCTAGGAACATCTTCGGCCTCATCGAGAGTTACGTCGAGGACAGAGAAGCCGTTTTGGATTATGCCAACGAGCGTGTCACCAAGAAGCTGTCGAAAGGCTGCATCCAGGGTTCTGCATGCGGCCCCAACTTATGGAATATAGTTTTGGATGAGCTGCTCGAAATACCCCTCCCGGACGGCTGCCATCTGCAGGCGTTTGCAGATGACGTTTTACTTATAGTCCATCACAACTGCGCCTACGACCTGCAGGAGATTGCTAACACCGCCTTACAAAGGATCCTTGAATGGGGCGAATGTGTCAAGTTGACTTTCAGCCCCTCCAAAACTCAACTAATAGCTTTCACGCCTAAGGCTAAAGAAGCTGTTGTTAAAATGGGTAACGTGCAGCTTCATTTTGTGAGGGAGATTAAACTCCTTGGGGTCATAGTTGATGAGAAGTTACTTTTTAACAGCCACGTACAGCACATTATAAACAAGGCCTCGCGCATATTCAACAAGCTTTGTCTCTTTTCCAGGCCAACTTGGGGTGCTCATCCAGAAAATATTCGGACAATCTACCTTCAGGTCATTGAGCCGATTGTAACATACGCAGCTGGCATTTGGGGGCAGGCAGCTTTGAAAAAGGGCATTAGGCGAAGGTTGTTGAGTATGCAGCGGGGCTTCGCTGTAAGAATCACACGTGCGTTCAAGACAATTTCCACCACAGCAGCACTTGCGCTTGCTGAGCTCACTCCTCTTGACCTCAAGGTTCGAGAAGTACATGCCCTCGAGCAGATCAAACTCACAGGAGTCACACATTTACTCCCCCATGACATAACGCTAGAACGTCCAACTCCACCACACGAGTTACTACATCCTGCAAGCAGAGTCTCACTCAATTCCAGCTCTACAATCAATATCGATGATTTGACACCCCCTATCCAAACTGAGAAGTCCCTTAATATTTACACAGACGGTAGCAAGCTGGAGGATTCCTCGGTAGGTGCGGCCTTTGTCGCCTACTTAGGAGATCGACAGATTGCAACCAAAAAGTTCAAGCTCCACACTTCGTGCTCGGTCTTTCAGGCTGAACTTTTCGCAATTTACAAGGCATGCTCGTGGGCCAATTTTCATCACCCAGATTTGCACTTGACCGTATTCTCCGATTCCCAGTCTGCTTTAGCTGCACTCAATAATCGCAGCAACACTCACCCACTTGTATCTAAAACACACGCACTTATATACACACGTGCACCAAACTCTATACAGATCACCTGGGTAAAAAGCCACGTGGGCATAACTGGCAACGAGGCGGCCGACTCTGCCGCGAAACATGCTGCCTCCTTGCACTGTTCTCCCAGTTACGAGGCCTTCCCCATTGGTTTCGCTAAGCATTGCCTGAGATCTGAGCACCACCGTATCTGGCAAGCGCGTTACGAGAGTTCATCGCAGGGCAGACACACTATCTCTCTGCTCCCGAAACTCAGTGACATCAGAAAAGTACGTAAATCTATTAAAACATCCTTCCACCTTACGCAAGTCTTATCTGGACACGGTTATTGCAAACACTATCTCCACCGCTTTAACATAACAGATGACCATTTCTGTCCTTGCAATGGACTTTCGGTACAGACTTTTGAACATCTCTTGGAGCACTGTCCCAGATTCTTCATGAGACGAATGGAACACGTAAATTTATGTGAAAATCTTAGAGTTTCACCTTTTATGCTTCTACAAGTCATTGACAAGGCAGCGGCAGCCGAGTCACTCGATAATTTTATTAAAAACATTGTGTATAATCTAAAATCATTTAATGGAACGTGAACTTGCATGTCATAGGTTCATAATTGTATAGTTTCTTATTAAAAAAAAAAAAAAAAAAAAAAAAAAAACATTATAAAAAAATATATAATTATAATAAGCATTTCTTACTTCAACTCTTCGCAGGGGAAAAGCGATTAATAGCCTTAAGTTGTGAAAAAATATTTTTGTTTCTTTCTATTTCATTTTTAATTTGAATGAAAATATTATACTTTTCTAAAATAGTTTGTTAGTCACAAAAATTAATAAGCGAGCAAGCGACTGTATCAAATAGCGGTCGCTCCTCATAATTGACAAAACCAACAAGCATTCGAAACATAATAGAACACATTCGTTAACAACAAATATAGTAAAAAAAAAAAAAAAAAAAAAAAAAAAAAAAAAAAAAAAAAAACCTAACCTAACCTAACCTAACCTAACCTAACCTAACCTAACCTAACCTAACCTAACCTAACCTAACCTAACCTAACCTAACCTAACCTAACCTAACCTAACCTAACCTAACCTAACCCGATATCAATTTGATACAAATTTCTTCTATTTTTTTCTATTTTCGACCACTTACCTCAAAGTTTCCGCGATTTTCGCGCTGGTGTCGTCTGTCGTCCACTCCCGGCTGCCTGCGGTGCCCTGAAAAGCGAAGGAAAATTGATTGTTCTCGGAAAATTCGTGAAAATTTCGAGGAAAACTTCGCGAATTTCCCGCGAATTCTCTCCCGAACTGCTGCCAGGGCACGCGTACGTGCGCCCGCAGACGCGCCGGCGCGCTCGCGCCACGCCAACCTAAAGGAAATCGCGAAAAACGGCCGTCTTCAGCGAACCGAGTTTACATAGGCCGTAGGGACTTTGAGTATATTCGATATCAATTTGATACAAATTTCTTCTATTTTTTCTATTTTCGACCACTTACCTCAAAGTTTCCGCGATTTTCGCGCTGGTGTCGTCTGTCGTCCACTCCCGGCTGCCTGCGGTGCCCTGAAAAGCGAAGGAAAATTGATTGTTCTCGGAAAATTCGTGAAAATTTCGAGGAAAACTTCGCGAATTTCCCGCGAATTCTCTCCCGAACTGCTGCCAGGGCACGCGTACGTGCGCCCGCAGACGCGCCGGCGCGCTCGCGCCACGCCAACCTAAAGGAAATCGCGAAAAACGGGCCCCCCCACCCGCCCTATTGTGGCTACGCAGGTAGGGCCGAGCGCTACCGTAAGGAGAGCCGCGAAACAAAAATCCCGTTTTTGACCGCGGAAAAGTGGTTGACGGCTTTAGGGCGACTTGTGGGGCCATATACACTTTCCAAGTCGCTTCTCAAGTCAATACTTTGACCTCGGGGGCGTTCTACACCCTCCGAAAATAATATTTATTGACTATAGAAATACTTCTGTCCCTTGTTGATATCTACGTCGGGAGGCCTTACACCTCTCAATACTTATTGTTTTTTGTTATAGGATTACTACGCATTGACCGTTGGGGGCTTTCTACACCCCCAACAAAGTCAATTAGTCATTAGTTTTAGGTTATATTGACTTTGAGAGGCATTTTACACCTCTCAAAAATTTTATTCGTATTATGTGTTGTTTGTGTTGATTCTAGTTCTATTTAATCATTGTCTATTTTAAGGTTAGGTTAGGATCATAGATATTCATGATATTTATAATTATATAGGCATTTTATTACTTACTGACCGTGGAGAAGCCTTCTACACCTCTCAACATATAACGGTGTTACTGTTGACTGTAGGGAGACCTTTTACACCTCCCAACCTTTTTGGTTAGATAAAGTTAAGTTTTTAAACATCAATTATTGACTGAGAGGTCTTTTAATATCTTCCCTTTTAACTGAATTAGATCATACGAAACATGTTTGGCTATAGAACACCCAAAAGGACGTTATTCCAGGAGGAGGAAATTGAGACAGAGCAGTCCCCCCCGAACAGATCAGGCGAGGCTAGTCCTCTGCCAGTGTTGGAGACTGCTAGAACCGCCTCGAAGTCATCCTCTCCAAGGTCTCCGCCAAAGAAAGTTCCGGCTGGCCCCTCCAAAAAGAAAACAAGAGCCGCCTCGTCACAGGAAGGTGGTACTGCTACTTGGACAAAGAAGATCCAGTCGAAAACAACCATTGACTCTTCTGAGCCGGCGATAGATGTAGGAATTCTCAGGCCCAAGGGACGGTTGGCGGAGGCCAAATCGTGCGTTATGAAGGCCAAACTTCAAATAAATAACTCCCGTAATATCAAAACGGAGATAAAGGTTGAAGTCCTTCAGGCCGTGGATAGGCTGTACCAGCTGGTGAAGGAGGCGGAGGCGTCAAAGCATCCAAACCCTACCACAGCTGGTACAGCTGATAGCACAAAAGCAGCGGAAAACGAAGCGGTCGGCATACAACAAGTGGAGGGGCAAGTCGACCTAATAGAGCATCTTAAAGAGCACGCCAAGCTGCTAAAAAGAAACACGGATGAGGTACTTAAATTGCAAAGTCGAATAGAGGTACTTCAGGAGGGAGCAATCACCTATGCAAGTGTGGCCGCAGGTGAATCTAAAAGACGCCCGTCGGAGCAGGCTGCGCTGCATTCGGTGATTGTGACGTCCAAGGACAAAGAGGACTCCGGGGAGGAAATATTGAATAAAATAAGGGGAGCGATTAATGCAAAGGATGGAGGAATAAGGGTGGATAGAGTTAGGAAGGCCAAAGATAGGAAGGTGATAGTGGGGTGCGGTACCAAGGAAGAGAGAGAAAAGGTGATTACCAGATTGAGGAAAGCAGGTGATGATCTTCACATAGAGGAGATCAAGAACAAAGACCCGTTAATTATATTAAAAGACGTCCTTCAGTATAACACCGACGAGGACGTTCTCAAGGCATTAGAAAACCAAAATCACGGTCTACTCAAGGAAATAAAGGAAGAGGACAGAAGAATAGAAATTAGGTTCCGCAAGAAGACCAGAAACCCCCTCACCTGTCATATCGTCTTAAGGGTGTCCCCAAAAGTGTGGGCGGTGATGACTACTGTGGGTGCAGTCCACATAGACCTGCAGAGGATAAAAGTGGCAGATCAATCGCCGCTTATCCAGTGTTCTATGTGCCTTGGCTATGGGCACTCCAGGAGGTTTTGCAAGGAGACAGAGGAGAAATGCAGCCACTGTGGAGGTGCCCACTTGAAAGCCGAGTGCGACAGCTGGCAGTCTGGAACTGCCCCCTCTTGCTGCAACTGCAAGCGCGCCGGGCTGGACGTTGTGAATCATAACGCGTTTGGTCTGGAATGCGCGGTAAGGAAGAAGTGGGAAGCCCTAGCCAGGGCTACAATAGCCTACTGCTAAGGGCGCCCCAAGCATCACAGCGGTCATGAAAAAGCCCTACCGGGTGTTCCAAGCCAATCTGCAGAGAAAGGAGCTCGCCACCCAAGAACTTATGCTTGAGGCTCTCAACCAAAAAGTATCCATTGCACTGATTCAGGAGCCATATGTAGGCGGGATCGGAAGAATGAAGGACTACACCGGAGTGCGTATCTTTCAGCATGTCAACAACGGGGACGGTGCTACGGTCAAAGCCGCAATTGGTATATTTGACGGCGACATGACCGCTGTACTGGACACTAAACTCACCACCACTAACATAGTGGTGGTGCGAATAAAGACAAGCGCGTGGGAGATGGGTGTAGTCTCTTATTATTTTGAACCCGATAAACCAATTGAGCCATACCTGGATCAGTTGCAGAGTATAGTCGAGAACCTCGCAACAAAATACGTTGTGGTGGGCGGTGATGCAAACGCATGGAACACCTGGTGGGGCAGTAAGAAAACAGACAGCAGAGGGGAAGCGATGTTTGGAACACTGGGACTACTAGACTTGCAGGTGCTCAATCAGGGCAGCGCTCCGACTTTCGACACAGTTAGGGGCGACAAGCTTTTCTCTAGCTGTGTCGACATCACGGCGTGTTCCGAAGAGACGTTGCCCTTGGTGGATGATTGGACCGTGAGCGACAGCGTGACGAGCTCGGACCACAATACTATAGTTTTTCAGATAAGACTACGCAAAGCTAAAGGTATGGCTATCAACAGAACAACAAGAATCTATAACAGTAAAAAAGCTAATTGGGATGAATTTCATGAGAAACTCGCCCAATTAATGAAAGAAGAAAATATAAATAAAAGGAACATAGATCAAATAGATAATAGAGAAGAATTAGATAATATAATACAGAGATACATCAATACAATAACGATAGCATGCAAAGATAGCATACCTTCTAAGAAAACAGTCCAAATTTTTAATTTACCATGGTGGAATGATGAGCTCGCCACGTTGAAGCGCGAAGTGAACACGAAGAAACGCCGAATCCGCTGCGCTGCTCCGGTCCGTAGAGACAAAGTCGTAAGAGAGTACCTGCAAGCAAAAGAAAACTATGAGTCCCAAGCAAAACAGGCGCAGATAACAAGCTGGAAGGCTTTTTGCGAGAGACAGGACAAGGAGAGTCTATGGGATGGGATCTACAGGGTCATTGGACGAACTATGAAAAGACATGAAGATCTTCCTCTAGTAAAAGGTGGTATTACCTATGACCCTAGCCAATCAGCGCAGATGCTGGCTGAGACCTTCTATCCGGAGGATCGGGCGGATAGTGACAACGCCGAACACCAGCAAATAAGGCAGGCAGCAGAACAGGTAAACGGTTGGGCTCCGGATGACGTATTGGATCCACCGTTTACTTCTGTGGAACTAAAGAGCGCGGCCTTGAGCTTCAACCCCAAAAAAGCCCCCGGGTCGGATGGTCTCACCGCCGATATATGCCAGCGCGCTATATCCCTGGACGCCGACGTATACCTCAGCCTGGCAAATAAATGCCTAGAACTGGGTCACTTCCCGACCGTTTGGAAGGAGGCTACTGTGATAGTCCTCCGAAAACCAGCAAAGGAGGACTACACCAACCCCAAGGCCTACCGACCAATAGGTTTGTTACCCGTTCTGGGCAAGGTCCTGGAGAAGCTGCTCGTCAGCCGGATCAAGTGGCACATATTGCCCGGGATGAGTACTCGCCAGTACGGATTCATGCCCCAAAGAAGCACCGAAGACTCCCTCTATGCCCTGATGCAGCACATATATAGCAAGCTGAAAGAGAAAAAGATTATTACCATGATATCATTGGACATAGAGGGAGCTTTCGACAGTGCCTGGTGGCCCGCTATCAGAGTCCGGCTGGCTGAGGAAAAGTGTCCCGTTAACATACGCCGTATGATGGACAGCTATCTCCGGGACAGAAAAGTCAGGGTGAGGTATGCGGGAACAGAATATTCTAAGCAAACTAACAAGGGATGCGTCCAGGGATCGATTGGTGGTCCCATCCTGTGGAATCTCCTATTGGATCCACTGCTGCGGGGCCTGGAGGAGCGGGGCGACTATTGTCAAGCTTTTGCTGATGATGTCGTCCTCCTCCTGGATGGCGACACGGGACTGGAGGTCTCGAGACGGGCCAATGCCGCTCTCGCCTATGTTCGGGATTGGGGAGTCCGAAATAAACTTAAGTTCGCACCACAGAAGACTAAAGCTATGGTGGTGACGAACAAATTGAAGTATGACTCCCCACGCCTGTGCATGGGGGGGATAGACATTGGTCTGTCACGCGAAATAAAGATCTTGGGGCTCACAATTGACGATAAACTAACTTTTAATGCACACGTCACTAACACCTGCTTAAAAGTGCAAAATTTGTACAAACAATTGTCGAGAGCCGCCAAGGTAAGCTGGGGCCTCCACCCCCAGGTCATCAGGACTATTTATACAGCAGTAGTGGAGCCCATCGTCCTGTACGCAGCAAGCGCCTGGGCACCCGCAGCTAAGAAAATTGGCGTTCAAAAGCGCCTTAACGCAATACAGAGAGGTTTCGCCCAGAAAATAACAAAGTCATACCGGACTGTCTCCCTGAACTCAGCGTTGATACTGGCTGGAATACTTCCCTTGGACCTCAGAGTCCAGGAGGCAGCCGCTCTTTATGAAGCGAAAAGGGGAGTACTCCAGCGAGTGCTAGGGGACAGGGAGATAGAGGTGAGAGCATCATACACCGCGCAGCCCCATCCGGCGGAGCAGTTGGACCTGCGGTTTACCAGTCTGGTGGACCAGGCTGAGGTGGAAACACACAACAGCCAAGCAGTGCGAATATTTACCGACGGCAGCAAAATTGAGGGCAAGGTTGGGGCCGCGCTATCCATATGGGATAGCGAGTCCGAAACCAAAGCTCTCAAGCTTAAACTGGGATCGCACTGCTCGGTCTACCAGGCTGAGCTGCTTGCACTGAGCAGAGCGTCCTCAATCGCAGCGCAGCGCCGGGAGAGGACCATTGGAATATATTCTGATTCAAGGTCCTCTCTCGAGGCTGTAGTCGGCTCTGTTTCCAGCCATCCGTTAGTTGCGAAAATAAAAGACAACCTGATGGTCTGTCGCACCCAGAACAAGGAAGTTTCTCTGTTCTGGGTGAAGGCACACGCCGGTCTGGAGGGAAACGAACGAGCCGACGAGCTCGCGAGGGAGGCAGCTCTGACATTAAAGAGAAAGCCGGACTACGACCAATGCCCGGTATCATTTGTCAGGCAAGAGCTCCGTGGAGAGTCGAATGACGAGTGGAACCGGAGGTACACGTCCGGTGAAACCGCAGGTACAACGAAAATGTTCTTGCCGGATGCGCGTTTCGCCTTTAAGGTGATAAAAAAGCTGGAACTTAATATGGTGCTCTCGCAGGTGTTGACAGGTCATGGAGGATTTGCGGGGTACCTGCACAGATTCAGGTGCAAGGATAGCGCGGGCTGCGTTTGCGACGACAGTATTGACGAAACGATAGTCCATCTGGTGATGGACTGTCCGCAGCACGATGCAGCCCGCGAAGATCTGCAACAACAACTGCAAATGACTCTGTGCAGGGGCTCCGTACCCGTGATAATGGGCGAAACCTCCACCAGGGAGGTATTTCTGAAATTTTGCCACAAAGTGGCAAAAGTAGCTGTCGAGAGGAATAAAGCGAGGAATATAGATACATAGTATCTCTTGTATTATTGAATATAAAGAATTACTGGTATAAAGATCCCATCGCTTTATTTCTTTCGGCATCTACGGAGCAAATTAACATGGTATATGTCTTTTGATTATATGCAAGTAACATAAACATACAAAAGTAAAAACATCAAAAGAACACCAAACGACAGAAAACAAAACTCCCTGAGCACGCTTGTCAGGGGAACACCACGATATTTAAAAAAAAAAAAAAAAAAAAAACCTAACCTAACCTAACCTAACCTAACCTAACCTAACCTAACCTAACCTAACCTAACCTAACCTAACCTAACCTAACCTAACCTAACCTAACCTAACCTAACCTAACCTAACCTAACCTAACCTAACCTTACCAGACCTAACCTAACCTAACCTAACCTGCAGGAATTCGAAGCAGGAGGGCTCAGACAGAGGTTACAGTTGGCTCGCCGGAACTTGACATTGAGATAACTAAACCTAAAGGGCGATTAGCAGAGGCGAAGTGCTGCGTTATGAAGGCGAAGTTACAAATCAACAACTCCCGTAACATCAAAACCGATATAAAGGTGGAAGTTTTACGCGCCGTGGATAGACTGTATCAGTTGGTGAAGGAGGCGGAAGCCGCGAGGCCACCGGCTCCTGTGCCAACTGTTACAGAAATGGTAACGAGCAACGACCGGGTAGCCTCGCAGACCAACGACATGGAAAGAGTATTGGAGTTCGACCTGGCAAAAAAGTTGGAAGAGCACGGTCGAATGTTGCGGGAAAACACCGAACATATGTCAAAGCTCAAGGAGCAAATGACGAAGTTGAAGACGGAGCCAAGGCCAACAACGTATGCTAGTGTCACAGCTGCTGCCTCAGCTTCACAGCCTGTCCATTCAATGGTAGTGTCGTCGGCAGACATCGATGACACCAGTGAAGACGTCATCCAGAAAATCCGCAAAGCGGTAGACGCGAAGTCATCTGGCATTCGAGTCGACAGGCTGAGAAAGGCGAAAGAGAGGAAAGTGGTACTGGGCTGCCAATCTAAAGACGAGCTAGCTAAAGTCACAAAAAAGCTGCAGTCTGAGCAACCAGCACTGCTTATCGAACAGAAAGAAAATAAAGATCCTCTAGTCATCTTGAAGAACGTACTGAGTGTAAACACAGACGATGACATCATAGCAGCGTTGAGAAGCCAAAACGCCCATATACTGGGAGACATACCCGAGGCGGACTATAGGGCGACCGTGCGGTACCGCAGGAAGGCACGCAACCCGCACGAGTGCCACGTGGTGCTTCGAGTGTCTCCGCGAGTATGGCAATGCCTTACGTTAGCGGGCCGGGTCCACGTAGACCTACAGAGGGTGCAGGTGTGCGACCAATCTCCACTGCTCCAGTGCTCAAGGTGCCTTGCATATGGGCACGGCAGGAAGTCTTGCACGGAAACGGCAGACCTCTGCAGTCACTGCACAGGGCCGCACCTGCGCAAAGACTGCCCGCTCTGGAGAGCGGGAGATTCTCCCATTTGTCGCAACTGCACCCTATCAAAGCTAGACAAAAGCGACCACAACAGATTTGACAACGACTGTCCCGTTAGAAAGAAGTGGGACAGATTAGTTAGGGTCAACGTGGCCTATTGCTAAAGGCGTCCCGGGCGTTCCATCACAGCCGAACAATAATTATATGTACATAGCCCTCCAGGCCAATCTGCAAAGAAAAGAGCTCGCCACCCAAGAGCTAATGTTCGAGGCTCTCAACAAAAAAGTAGCAATTGCATTGATCCAGGAGCCATATGTGGGGGGGATCGGAAGGATGAGAGACTATACCGGTGTCAGAATCTTCCAGAGCATGCAAAGGGGAGACGGTAGCACAGTAAAGGCCGCAATCGCGATATTCGATAACGACGTGACCGTGTTGCCGGACCCGCTGCTCACCACTAACAATATAGTGGTGGTGAGAATCAAAACAAGCGCGTGGGAGATGGGTGTGGTCTCTTATTATTTCGAACCCAATTTACCCATTGAGCCATACCTGGATCAATTGCAAAAGATCATTGAGAGCCTCGAAACAAAATATGTAGTGGTGGGTGGCGATGCAAATGCGAAAGATACCTGGTGGGGAAGTCGAAAAACGGACAGCAGAGGGGAAGCTATGTTTGGGACACTTGAACAGTTGGGCTTGCAGGTGCTCAACCAGGGCAGCGTGCCTACCTTCGACACGGTTAGGGGTAACAAGGTGTACGCTAGCTGTGTCGACATCACGGCGTGCTCCGTGGAATCTCTGCCACTGATCGAAGACTGGGTGGTGGACGAAAGCGTGACGAGCTCAGACCACAACACAATAGTTTTTAAAATTAGGCTGAAAAAAGCAAAAGGCATGACTATCAGTAGAACAACTAGAATATTTAATACGAGAAAAGCTAATTGGGACGAATTTCATGAGAAACTAGCCCAATTAATGAAAGATGAAAATATAAATAAAAGAGAAATTGAACAAATAAACAGCAAAGAAGAATTAGACTACTTGATAGAAAAATATACAAATATAATAACGATAGCATGCGAAGAAACCATACCTATAAAGAAAGTAATGCAAACGTTCAAATTACCTTGGTGGAATGATGAGCTCGCCGCGCTGAAACGTGAAGCTACCACGAAGAAGCGGCGGATACGATGTGCTGCACCGGTCCGCAGAGATAAAGTTGTCCGAGAGTACCTGCAAGCAAAAGAAACATATGAGTCCCAAGCAAAACAAGCCCAGATAGCTAGCTGGAAGGCGTTCTGCGAGAGACAGGACAAGGAGGGACTGTGGGATGGGATCTACAGGGTCATAGGACGAACGATGAAGAGGCATGAAGATCTTCCTCTGGTAAAAGATGGCATAACATATGACCCTACCCAATCAGCGCAGATGTTAGCCGAGACCTTCTATCCGGAGGATCGGGGGGATAGCGATAACGCCGAACATCAGCATATAAGGCAAACAGCTGAGAAAGTAAACGGCTGGACTCCAAACGAAGTTCTTGATCCACCGTTTACCTCTGTCGAGCTAAAAAACGCAGCCTTGAGCTTTAACCCCAAAAAGGCCCCCGGATCGGATGGTCTCACGGCCGACATATGCCAGCGCGCTATATCCCTGGACGCCGACGTGTACCTCGGCCTGGCAAATAAGTGCCTAGAACTGGGTCATTTCCCGACGGTATGGAAAGAGGCCACCGTGATAGTCCTCCGAAAACCCGCAAGAGAGGACTACACCAACCCCAAAGCCTACCGACCGATCGGGTTGTTACCCGTCCTGGGCAAGATCTT